>BPLR01016007.1:0-45036 GCA_021605095.1 Caerostris extrusa | reverse complement strand
AACGGAATGGCCCGTTTCCGAGTGAGTGCGGAGTCATTTACCACAGCTGGGGGGTGAAGGGAGATATCTGTGGAAAGTATTTTAGTGGCAGGGTGTAAAACACTTCGGGTCAGATGGCCAAGAAATCAGTTCTTTTCAAGACGGGGATTTGGATTTATGGTCGAGGTGCGTCTGCCCAATGGATATAGACTCTAATACGATGTCGGCCATCCCCCACTAGAAAATGACTAAAATGGAGGAGATGGACATCGCAGGAGGAGAGGAAGAACCCAGAGCGAGCGCAAGATGTGGGACGCCCTAAAAGCAGGCGATAAAGGGGAGAGCTGCCCCATACCCGTAATGAAGTGCTGGAGAGCCCAGATGTAGAAAGCCTGAAGCGGTCTCCAGTGATAGAGTCTAAGACAAGAAACTTCATGCCCTACTCAAGAGCCCCATGAGCGGTTGGCCCCGTGCAGTCACAGGAAACTTTGAACAGTGGTGATAGATTCCATTCGTCATGATGCTTATGCTCCCGACTCTCGATTTCAACCAGTTAGTTGGAGATTTCTAGCAGCAGCGTCATTTGAAAAAAGAATGTTTCACAATCCATGCGACATGATGTGGGAAAAGACTTCCAGGCTACCCTACTGAAAAGCATCAACTGATGTAAGTGACTTAAGCTTCTTATTATTGACTACTGAAATTTTGAAGAAAAAAAATAATGCCCCTCTTTCCTGGCTGTTGGAAGTACTGATTTGTTGAGACGATCCTCATATTATTTTAATTAGTAAACCTAGTTTTGTATTGGTGAAATTGTGTATCCGAATATATTTTTATTGATGCATTATTCGAATTCTTACCTTTAATGTTAATTGGATGATTTTAATTCAAGTTTAACATTTATAAATAATAATAAATTCACTTTTGTTTATATTTAAAATTATGAATTTGTTTGTGAATTATTTCATGTGAGTGCACGTTTCCTTTTTCAATTATATAAGTCTCAGAAAGGCATGCGAACTTGTTGATTTAAAATGTGGTATGGGTTATTGCGGAATTTCATAATGCTTATCGTGTCTATTAAGTAAACGGTGTAGCTAGTTGTTTCCAGGATAGGTTTTTTAATGTTTTAATTTAGGTTTAAAGATATGACAACACCACAATATCAATCGTTTTGAAAATCTCTAATTGTTGTTGAGATAAATAGTTCAATAAAACATACAGAAGCGTACGAAAATACGTTTCAAAAGAAACAAATTTTATTTCCTGTCAATTAAAAAAAAGAACATAATTTTTTTTATAATTGGTTAAAATCATCAGGGCATCCAATAAACTTTCAGGATTTCTTCGGATTACTTCAATTTGTATGATGTAAAAAAATTCAAAAACAAATGTTTACTGCATGTATCATTATAAAAACACATAAGATGTAAATGTTTTAAAATGCAAAAATTGGGAAGGGGAATAGAAGTCAGATTTCAGAGCAAAGAGTCAGTAACCGAGCTTTTTTAAAAGAGTCGGTTTCCGGAGTTAAATTAGAAAGTCGACTGTGGATTGTTTAAAAATATAACTTTCTATGTTGGTTGGTTTGTCTCTCTACGAACATTTTGTGCACACTTTAAGATAAGTAGACCAGGACCTACCATTCAACATGGATTCCGAACCCACTAACGAAAATCCATGTCACCGTCAGAATTCGAATTTGAAGTGTGTGGAACAAAGAATAGAGCCTAATCAATTGGGCCATCAGGCCGCAAATTTCTAGGCATTAAAGTTAAAATTAAACATTAAAAACGCAGTTCAATTGCATTTTGAAATAATTCCACCATTAGCAAAATTACTATTTTGCTTTTACATCAAACCGAGTAAGTGTTGAGAGATTTGGCAATAAAATCAAGCTTATAAAAAGCACTCTTCGATCCACAATGGAAGAAGATTGTATAGAAATTATTCTAATTATTAAGAGAGCAATACTTGAGAATAATGTATCACAAATATTTTTTTTTCTAATGCAGCTGGCAAACACTTAGACATCTTGGTCTTGGATGCCTTAAGGCAAGCGCTGCACAGATGTTACTCACTTTGCATTACTTAGGGGTGCTTGTAACTTGAAGATAAGCCATGGACCCGGAGTTAGAATGCCCCCCGCAACGCTCTACGATCCTATTAGACCGGGATCTACTTTTTAAAGTGGATTCCGAACCACTACAAACATCCAAGGCACCGCCGGGACTCGAACCCGAAACCTGTTGTACCGAGCGCTAGCCACTCGGCCATTTAGGCCCTTGTATCACAAATATATGATAACATGTAAATACAATAATATGTAATATTATAATCTACAAAATATAAAAGAATTTATTTTATTTTAATGTAAGTAGTAAACCTTGAAGATGTAAAAATACTTTGTTTGAAAAATGTTTTATACATATGAGTTCCAGAAAAAAATTTATTCCACAAATTCTTCTATATCCATTTGTACATAACATAACACATACACAATCCAGTCACAATAATGTGACAACTGTCACCTGACCACCTGTCAAGAATATACACTCTTGTATATTCTGGCTTTAAGTGGAGTGTTGAATGTGATATTAGTGGAATTCTTTATATACACTCCCCTGCAATGTGCTGCCCTCTGCCTTTTGGGATGGGTTATTTTACGTTGACGTCGAAAGTAGGTGGTGGTCACATTAATGTGACTGGACTGTGTATAATTATGAACAAAGTCAGAGGTCCGCAGTCGGCATAAAAATTCTGAATCAGGAGTCGAGTGGCTAAAGTTTTGGCTGACTCCTAACACTGTTGAAAAGATTCTTAAAAAATCATTTGTTTTGGTTTGGTTTGTCGCTCTACGGTCATCTTCTGTCTCACGAGGGTTTAACAGACCGGGACCTACAGTTTAAAGTGGATTCGAACCACTACAAACATCTATGGCACCGCCGGAACTCGAACCCGGAACCTGTGGTACCCAGCGCCAGCTACTCGGCCATTCAAAGCCCCAAAAATCATTTGTTGTTATCTTGAATCTCGCGTATAGCTGTGTTTAATTAGTATAAAATTAAAAAACTATTAACTTCACTAAATTCCCTACTCACATTTTAATGAATAAATTTAATTACATCAGAAGCAGAAGTTTAGTTGTTACATTTAAGAGACCATTTTATATTTGAAGCTTAGTAAAAAAAAATCTGAAATTATTCTCTAATGAAAAGCAATTTTCATGTAATATTATTTAAAGTGTCTGAATATTTTTAAACATCAAAGCGGGTCATTAGCCATTGTTATAATACTCAATATCGAATGACAGGATTCTTCCTTCCAAATGGACGTGAACAAATGCACTTCAATGACACTATAACAGACTTGCATTAGTTCAAGTATGAAGATAGGAAAGAAGAATGGCTTTGCCTGTATGGAAGTTGCACAATTTTTGAATTACCCCTCTCAACTGACGACTAGGCCTATACGATTTATGGATGTCTTGTAAAATACGGATATAGGTGAAGCTTGTAATTTAGTTCCATCTGTTGAACTTTTGGGATACTTCGTTAGTCGTATTAGTAGAGTAAGAAACAAGTAATATAAAAAAAAATTAAGTCAATTCCTACTTTTTTTTTTCATTCTATTGCAGAAAGTCCTTTATAAATAATTTTCACTCATTTTTTTCGATTTAAGTTTCATATATCTACCAATAGACGGCGCCAGATAAACTTAAAAAATGAGTGAAAATTATTTATAAAGGACTGTCTGCAATAGAGTGAAAAAAAAAAGTAGGAATTGACTTTAATTTTTTATTTATATTTAAAAAAATTTTTAAAAGTAAAAATGAAACTATTAACAAAAATTAAACTAAAATTAATTAATTAAATTTAATTACTGAATTATTGTTTGAAAAAACTGTATTAACATCCAGTGTCATCCACTGCAAGATAAAAGAAATGTATCTGAACTTGAGTGGATGAATAAAAAGTGTTTTATGAACGATTGAAAATTTGAACAAGATATCTATAGGGAGAGTGTGAGTTAATAGAAGGAATTGAAAAAACACGCCTTGAAGATATTAAAAGTACACTTATATAACTATATTCTGATTCAGGGATGTCTTTAAGGGTTTTTGTTCGTACGAAGAGTCAAGCAGGGCAACGCCACGGCATGTCCTTTTTTAGCAAATTGGAAGTAATTTAAAAAAAAACTGCTTTGAACAGAGGTCATTAAGATCTTATGGATCAACACCAGAAATTTTATTCTAATTTTTGTACCACTTCAGCACAAACATCTTATGTGCATTCCATTATATAGCAAGATATATCCGATTTTATTATTAATATTATCAATTTGTTTACATTAAATTAATAAATAATTATTGATTTCATTATTATAGCTAAAAGTACTCTTATATATATTCCCACTTAAGCGTATTTTTTTTAATTCCTTCTATTAGCTCACAATCTCCCTATATATATCTTGTTCAAATATTAAATCGTTCATAAAATATTTTTAAGTTCAGATACATTTTTTAAATTTGTAATGGATGTCACTTGATGTAAATACAGTTTTTTTCCAAATATTAATTCAGTAATTAAATTTAATTAATTAATTTTAGGGTTTTTTTACATTTAAGTTGCATATATTTATCGATAGAAGGCGCCAGATAAACTTAAAAAAAAATAAATGAAAATTATTTATAAAGGACTTTCTGCAATATAGTGAAAAAAAAATTTAGGAATTGACTTTAAAAAAAAAAATTGATATTACTTGTTAAGTATATACTTTTACTTTTGAAAACTGACTTCATGTATTGATGACTAGAACCATAAATATTTAAGAAAAACACTTCGAAGGTATTGGCAAAAAGATTCAGGTGTATTCCTCATGAACAAATTCCGAGGGATGGTCCAGACAATGCATGGCGGCTGCCATGTAGAATATGAAAAATAAACATCAACAATATAGATCGATAAAGCTGAAGAAAACCGAAGAATATAGTCCCTGGTTGCATTCTTCGAATAAAATTTCCCTTTATTATATATAACATTGGCTAATTAATTTGGCTAGTTGTGAATTGAATCCATTTTAAATGAAGTAAAACTGCACAAACCTCATGGGCAGTCCTCTGGTTTGATGCAATTGGAAGAGGAATCTCGATCTTCCAGCAAGATGTATCCGGAAGCACATTTGCAGCCTATGTTCAATTTCATCGTACAAGGTCTGTTATCCTCATTGTTGGTGTTATAACACGAATCAGGACAATCACCGAAACCGCCCCAGGTTTTGTTGGTTGGGCAGGGCCTTTCACGAACTGAAAAAAAAAAAAATTAAAATTAATTAACTACATCATTAAAATTAATGATGCTCTTAAGTATAAACAAGTAATATAAAAAAAACAAATTTTAAAGTCAATTCCTACTTTTTTTTTTCACTCTATTGCAGAAAAAAAAAGCCTTATAAATAATTCATTTTCAATAATTCCTTTTTTAAGTTTATCTGGCGCCATCTATTGGTAGATACATGGAACTTAAATCTAAAAAAACTAAAATTAATTAGTTTAATTTAATTAATGAATAAATATTCGAAAAAACTGTATTAATATCCAGTGTCCTCCAATGTAAGTTAAAAAAAAATGTATCTGAACTTGAGTGGATGAATAAAAAGTATTTTATGAACGATTGAACACTTGAACAAGATATATATAGAGAGAGTGTGAACTAATGTTAGGAATTGAAAAACAATTCTAATGTATTAAATAACGAATATTCTGATGTGTGGTTTATAACGTTATAGATAGTGTATTTTAAGGGGATCTGTTACTCTACCCCAATATTAGTTACCCTGAAGTTTACAATGAATATCTCCAAGACGAATATCTGGGAGATTCAACAGCTTTGAGGTACAAGCCCAGCTTTAAGACTTTCCAACTGGTGACTTTATTATACCTCCTTGTAAGGATTAGAAATCATTTGTCAGATTAGAAATCTCTATTGCAAAGTCCATCAAATTATCCTGAACCTAATTAAAAATAATATAATATAAGAGCGTCTTTTATAATAGAAATAGAGAATAATTTTTAATTACCATCAAATGAACTTATTGTCAGATGATCATATATTTAAGATGGAACAAAATATCGATTTCTAATGTATATATTTATGACTGCATTTTTTTCAGAAATATAATTGAAAAAGAAATTATTAGTATAAAAAAATGTCACATATTCAAAACCATGTTGTGTGTTATAGCATTAGCCATATTGCACACCGGTGTTATGCTACACTATATGACGTACAGTTTGTCGTATTTGATATTAAATTCCCTATAAATTTTATTAATTAAATACTTTACAATTACTTTTTAAAGAAAATGCTAAAGATTATTTTTGATAGAATAAAAAAAAAATTATAAAAGTACATAAATTTTAAAGCGGGGTATTACATTTCAATATCAGGGACGCAACATCCGCATGGTGAGCCGGCCCGGTGCCTACAGGCAGATTTCGAGACCAGGAAACGGTTTCGTTTTACATGGTAGGGCTGTCGGCCGTACGCCCAATGGTCTACAGTTCAGTTCTGTTTAAACCGCGACCTACGGTTTAAAGTGGATTCCGAACCACTACGAACATCCATAATTTGAACCCGAAACCTAGGGTACCGAAAGACAGAACACTAGCAACTCGGCCATCAGACCCTATTGCATGTAGCATACTCAATAATTTAATATTTTTATAATGAATAAAATGTTATTTCAGTTATATTTCTAGAATTTGATCAATAAAAAATCTGATAATTATCAAGAAATAATAAAGTTTTACAAAGGAATTTCACTTTTTAAGATTGAATAATTATGTGAAAACATAATAAATGCTAAAAACAATGTATCATTGAAAAATCAAAAATTTGCAACAATAAATTACAAATCAGAAGCAACAAATAAACACGACTTACTTTCAAAAGCGAACGTCACAGCTACCAGGAGCAATACGATAAAGACCTTCATCTTCAGTGTTTCGGCAAATGATATTAACTTTTACTATTAATACTTATTATCTTTCAATTCTTACAATTATTTTCAAATTTCTGAAACTTCTTATTTTATTATAGTGGATACAAAGTTGAAGAAATTCCTCCTCTCAACAAATAAATGCATAAATGTGGCGTTAAAACAAAATGGTCCTTTAAATAGGATTATAAAAGGAAGTCTGATAGTTATATTTTTAATTTATTTTTACTGGTTTTAAGGAAGTGGGTATTACCGAAGGTCGGAGGAAATTTCACAGGATGGGAACTCTATCGATTATCAAAGACACATCCTTTTCTCGTTTAAGTAAGGTAAATACCACTGTGCCCAAAAAGTAAGACCAATTATTTTTCAATTCCTTCTATTAGCTCACGCTCTCCCTATATATATCTTGTTCAAATTTCCAATCGTTCATAAAATACTTTTTATTCATCTACTCAAGTTCAAGTACATTTTTTTTTTTTTTTGAACTTGTAGTGGATGACACTGGATTTTAATACATTTTTTACCAAATATTAATTCAATAATTAAATTTAATTCATTAATTTTAGTTTTTTTTTTAGATTTAAGTTGCATATATCTACCAATAGATGGTGCCAGATAAACTTGAAGAAATTAATGAAAATTATTTATAAAGGACTTTCTGCAATATAGTGAAAAAAAGTAGGGATTGACTTTAAAAAAAAAACTTTATATTACTTGTTTTTTCAAAAATTCTTTTTTTTATTCTTCCAAATTTATTTCATTGCCTACAAAGTAATCCCGTCCGGACGCAATGCACTTGTGCCAACTTTTTTTCCGACCCTCAATGTATGCTCAAAAGTCCTCGGCAGGGATGGCCTTCAAAATGCGCGGCGATTCACTTTGAATCTCTTCAGTCGACTCACAACGGTGTCCCCGGAGGGGTCTTTTGAATTTAGAGAATAGCCAAATGTCGCACGGTGTGAATACGGTGGTTGTGGAGCGAAATGGGTTTCATTTTTATCGAAAAGTCACTACTGTGCCGAAAAAGTAAGACCAATTACTTTTTCAAAAACTCTTCATTTATTCTTTCAAATTTATTTCATCGCCTTCAAAGTAATCCTCCTCCGAACACAATGCATTTATGGCAACTATTTTTCCAGTCCTCAATGCATGGTAAAAAGTCATCGGCAGAGATGGCCTTCAAAGAGTCCGGCTATTCACGTTGAAACTCTTCAATCGACTCAAAACAATGTCCCCGGAGGGGTCTTTTGAATTTAGGGAATAGCCAGAAGTCGTACGGTGTGAATACGGTGGTTGTGGAACGATATGGGTTTCATTTTTTGCAAAAAAGTCACGAGGAATCGACAGTGGGAGCTGGCGCATTCAGTGTTTTCTTTACCAATCGAGATTTGACGCGTTTGAGGCCTAAAATGGAATTGATCCTTTTGAAATTCCAGCATCATCAGCAAGGTCTCTAATTGTAAATCGACGGTTTGCAACCACCAAATCGTTAATTTTTTGTACGTGAGTTTCGTTGGTTGAGGTTGATGGTCGACCAGAGGGCTCTTCGTCTTCAACGCTTTCTCTGCCTTCTTTGAACTGTTTATACCACTTTTAAACATTTATTTTCGATATAGAAATGCTCACCGAATGCCTTCTGCAACATTTTATGGTTTCCTCAAAACAAACTTTAATGCAAGTTCTTTGCTCAATGAATTCAGACATTTCAAAAATCGCCGGAATCAGTTTCAGCGTCTCGCAAAGCCAGGCATAACTCAAACTCTAATGAATATTTTGACGTCAAATTTCCCAGTGCCAGCAACAAAAAAAAATTTAAAATCCATAAACCTCGGGAATTGTAAATTAAAAAATTGGTCTTACTTTTGGATACAGTATTATATTTCCATAGATAATTAATCTATATTATTGCTTACAAAAAGAAAGCTACGTTTCATAAAATAAATATAGGAACTATAAGATAAGTTAAAAATAAGATTGTTTACAAAAAATCAAAACAACTGAAATGATAAGATTTTAAAATCTGATACACTATAAAAGCTCTTATATGAATGGTTTTAAATGTAAATATGTGACATGTATATTTTAGAAAATTCTTTAAAATGATTTTTTCAAGTAATCGTAAAATTTAAAGAACTTTCATCCTTTGTAATTTCAATTCCTTTATTTTATTATATAGCATCAATTGCACAAAAGTAACGTTTTCTACGCTATATGATAAGCACTTTTTTTCTCCGTGGCTAAAACAAGTAAATGATTTAAAACAATTCAAAGGAATGTCGCCAAGTTAAAATAAAGTAAAACAACATAAACTATTCATTATACATCCTAGAAATAATGTGAAATAATAAAAACCATGCCATATAATTAGTTTTATATAATTACTTTTACTGTATTTTAAATTATTGAAAGTTTATAAAAAATGTAATTAATTCATTTCGAAACAAATCAGAATGGCTTTCGTAATAGAAATTGTTCTTTTCAAGTAGAAGCCACTTTTACCTGATATTTATATCAACTAGACCGCTTGATATGTAGCAGATCCAGCGTTATACAGAATGAGCAACAAGGGGATTGCTTTTAAGGAACAGCCGTATCTCACTGGGGACTTCCTACACGACACAGTACACAGTTTGGCACAAATTATAACAAACCCTCCCCACAGTGACAGTTTCGCCTTCTCCATATCTATCCGATAGGGAGCATGTTCTGGCCCACAGATTTATCCCTCAAACATTCGATTCAGCTTTGGGACACGGATCTCTAACATGTTAACGATCGGAACTATGGTGCAATATAAAGTAAATGATCTAATTCTGTGGCAGTAGAACTTAAGAAGGATCGCATTCGAATTCGTTAGCAAAGTCCGTTGTATTCATAGCTTTCAAAAACGAGGAAACTGGATGAAAATTAAGCAGCTAGTAGCATCGATTGTCAGAGTAGTCGGTATTTTTCTTTTTATTTCATTTTTCATAAAAATTTAATGTTCATTTTCAATCAATTTTTATAGTTGTTAAATACAAGAAATACACTCAAGAGCCGAAACATTATGACCACCCCTACATTTTGCAAGGAACTCGCCTGGATGACGTGGAAGGCACGTGATCAGGTGGAAGTGGTATTTAAATGGTATTGAGTGGTGGTATTAATCCATGCCAAGGCGGGTTGTAGCTGTGTTGCGCGCCAAAGGTGGGCCAACTCGTTATTGACAGGTGGTCATAATGTTTTGGCTCTTGAGTGTATATGCTTGAGTGCTGTATGAATACGCTACATAACTAAAAACGTAAAAGCAGTTTCGGCAATATTGAACTTGAAGTATTTTTGAACGATACTATTATACGATAATTGTAGAATTTCTGCAATCAGATACATTAATTGACGCGTCTCTGTTGGACAAAAGACCTGCTTCCACCTGAAACTGGTCATCCCTTTGAACAAATCAAATTCGCATCCGGTAAGGGCTCGTGACAATCACCCTCTTCCAAGGAACACACGTGACATATTACTGTGCAATAAAGTTAAAACCAATTTTCAATTTAAAATTCCCGAGCCTTATGGAACTCATTTTTTTTTTTTTTTGGGTTTATGGCACTGTCCTTGGCATCTGTGTGAAATTTGAGGTGAAAATATTCATTAGTGTATGAGTTACGCTTGGCTTTGTGAGACGATAAAACTGATTCCGGCGATTTCTGAAATGTCTGAATGAATTGAACAAAGAACTTGCATTCAATTTTGTTTTCGTAAACGTATAGAAGGTTGCAGAAGGTGAGCATTCCTATGTCGGAAAGAAATGCTTAGAAGTGGTATAAACAGTTCAAAGAAGGCAGAGAACGCGTTGACGACGAAGAGCTCTCTGGTCGACCATCCACCTCAACCTAAGAAGCTCACGTCCAAAAAAATCAAAGATTTGGCACTTGCAAACCGTCCTTACAATTAGAGACCTTGCTGATGATGTTGGAATTTCAAAAGGATCGGTCAATTCCATTTTGGGCCTCAAACGCGTCCAATTTCGATTGGTACCGAAAACACTGAATGCGCCATCTCACACTGCATTGATTCTTCGTGACTTTTTCGCCAAAAATGAAACCCTATACCATTCCACAACCACCGTATTCTCACCATGCGACTTGTGGCTTTTCCCTTAAACTCAATAGACCACTCCGGGGACACCTTTTTGAATCGATTGAAGAGATTCAACGTGAATCGCAGCCCGCTTTGAATGCCGTCCTTACCGATGATATTTTGTCATGCATTAAGAATTGGGAAAAAGTTGCCATAAGTGCATTGTGCCCAGGGAGGATTACTTTGAAAGCGATGAAATAAATTTGGCAGAATAAATAAAGAGTTTTTGAAACAAAAATAATTGTTCTTACTTTTTTTGGGCACAGTTGTATACTACAAATGTAACACATGAATTACATAATAATTATAAAAAATTTTACCTTAATCAAATAATATTTACTAATACATATTGTCCATGTTGACACGACAAGTCATTATTTGTCTTGATTCTAGTAGGAATACAAGACTCGTCTAAAAGCAAAACTAAAAACCTTGCCCCCTTAATACATGTGTTAAACACATTAAAATGAATTTATTTCCTATATTTGCAACATAAATACATACAACGATTATCATTTATCATAGAAAGTGGTAAAATTACCTGCTTTCGTAATTTTTACACTAAGAATTGGGGAAAAATAAACGAATATTTTTGTATATATTTCTTGTTTTATCTTTCTTATTTAGGCTTTGACCATTCACTTATTTTTATTATACTACCCTCAAATGCGGAGAGGCCCAATGTCGCGCCCCTTGAACCATCCAATGCCCCTAGGAAATTACCAATGAAGAATTTATTTTCAACCAATAATCGAATAAATAGATCACTATCTCGTTGTCTGCTATTCCAATATGCCTAGGATGGCCACTCAAAAAAAAAAAAATGATTATTTAATATTTTATACTTACGTATTAACGGTACCTTGGCGGCGTTTTTAAGTGTCGCCAATGAAACAGCTACGGATTTGGTGGTTTTTAAGGGCGCCAATATAACGGCTGCAGATTTGACATGAGTTTTGACGCCATTTTGTAGTGCTACGAAAATGCGTATTTGGGATTTGCCAGAAACAGAACAAGATGCAATTTTATTTTTTTTAGGAGCGAAATATTTCACCAAAAAACAACGAAAATGTGCCATATATATTTTTTATTATGACATGAAACTTTAATCCAGGACCATTTTGAATCCATGTTTTGAAACTTTTTGATTTTTATCGTCCTGTTTTCCACTGAAAAAAATATTTGACTACTTTGTGTTTAAATGAAGTGTTTAAATACAGTGTTTTGAATTTTGAAATCGTTTTGATTTTTTAAATGAAGTGTTTTATATATTTTATTGTTTGAAACAAAAATATTTTGAAAGCGTTTTTGATTTTAAATGAAGTGTTTCATATATATTTTATTATTTGGAACAAAAATTTTAAGTGTACATTGCCGCCACTTAAAAACCGCCAAATCTGTAGCTGCGGATGGCGCGTTTGCACTTTATTGGCGCAACTGTCGCCAAGGTACCGTTAATACGTAAGTATCCAATATTTTTATTTGCTTTTTAAGCTGTAGTGTATTTGTGCGCAAAAAATTACCTTAAAGCGACAAAGCATTTATTTGCTGCATTTGAAATCCCATGAACCAAAAATTTGATCAATCGTGTAAAATAAATAATTTATTATAGCATTCATTAAAAACGCTATAAATTATTATTGAACGAAAAAATCATTAATTACATAAATTCTTTTAATATGACATTAAAATTATTATTTTCAATAATTAAGTATTTTTCTAATTGAATGATGTTTCAATAATCTCACTTTGATTTAGGTAATAAAAAAAAATTCAAATAAAGATAAAGATATAATAAAATTTCCCAAAAAAGTTTCAATTTTAAAATTGAATAAATACGTGAAAACCAAAAAAAAAAATACTAAAATAGAAGAAACATTGAGAATCTTTTAAATTTTGTAAAAAATATTACGAAATTGAAACAATAAATAACAAAACTTACTTTCAAGTTCCCAATGTTACAGCTAGGAAGATTACAATAAACGCCTTCATCGTCAAAGATAATGGAAGAAACATTTTTCAATTATTAATATTTCCGAAACCCTTTAATTTCATTTCTATATATAAATAATAATTACAAAGATATGTATTTCGTATTCTCAAATTCTGTAAAAAGTCAATTGTCAAAAAAATTTTACCTTTAAAATAAGTATAATAGAAATTCTGAAAATTATATTTTTAAATTAAAATATATCAAATTAATTATATTTTTGTAAGAAAATTTAAAATACAATAATGTCTACTATGTAATTACAAATAATACATCTTTAAAATATTAAAAAACACTTTATTATGCTAAAACTGCTTTTGTATATATATGAATTCAATAAATATAATTGAATTGATTCATCAATTGTATCAGAAATGTTTTAAATCCATTAGAAAAATGGCAATACATAAAATTAAGGTAAAAAGTCAGAAAACAGGAGTGAGTAGAAAAATTCAAAAATTCGAAATTCGCGAGCAAAAATTATCTTTTTTCAGGAAACTGCGCTGTTTTCCATATATTTCTGAAAATAAAAATTAATAGTTTGGGAGAATGTAAAAAGTTTTAAGTTGCAGAGGGTTTATAATTTTTAAGCTTTTAAAATTATAGAAGGTTTATTGTGTAAAAATGCAATTTCTTAAACATGTTACTTTCAAACTAATGTTTTTTTTGTTATTCATTGGTCCCAATTTAAAAAAAATTATTTACAGTTATGTATAATGATGTATGCATCAGATCCAACTATCATGTTACTTTGAGTTATTGCAGTAATGGACGTCGATTACGCAGCCCGATGTAATAAAAATCTTGTACGTCAAAACCTTTTTAAACTAATCAAATATACTGAAATAAACTTATTGTCAATCTGTAAAAAGAAGTTCTGCAAATCATAAATCAGCATAAAAACATTTTGTTTGGTCAAGGTCACCCAAGTTTGAAAAGACACATTTCCTCAATTACTTTGAAATTTTCTTTATTCTGACCTTTATAGCTTGAATGGGCTTAGCCTAGCTTTTTTTTTTTTAAATTTTTTTATTCCTTTTTCATTTGTCTATTGTTCCTTCAATTTTTCACCTTTGCACACCACCCGCTAAGAATACTATTAAAATACAATTCCTTGTTTGTTGACATCCATTCCTTAGCTGTCAATTTTTTTTTTCTTTCTAATGCTGCTGGCAAACACTTAGACAGCTTGGTCTTGGATGACTTAAGGCAAGCGCTGCACAGACGTTACTCACTTTGCATTACCCAAGGGGCGCGTGTCACTTGAAGATAAGCCACGGACGCGGAGTAACAATGATCCCGCAACGCTCTACGATCACATTAGATCGGGACCTACGGTTTAAAGTGGATTCCGAACCACTACAAACATCCATGGCACCCGCCGGGACGCGAACCCGAAACCTGAGGTACCGAGCGCCAGAGCGCTAGCCACTCGGCCATTCAGGTCCCTAGCTGTCAATTTTCATTCTTTATTTGAAACTTGTATTTATTTATTGTTTATTAGCTGTTGTATTAAAAAAAATGCCAGTGACTTCTTCACAACACGTGAGCATTAATGTACAAGGTCCGCGTATAAAAATTAAAAAGCTTTGCGGACAACCAAATAATACACATATAGAATTTACAGATCCTTATCGAGATTATGCACAAGAGTAGCACGAAAAGTTGACTAAAGGTTGTGAGATAATGAAAGATGTTGAATGCGCTTGGCAACCAGCAACTTCGAAAATCGAAGAAATTCTTTTGAAAAATCGAACAGATAGTTCTATTATTTTCTCTAAAATTATACTTATATTATACTGACCACCACTTGAACAAAGTGGTTTAGAAATCGGATCAATTGATGGCCTTGGCGCTTGTAAGGAGCCATAATATATCTACGAGAGGCTTTGAATATATTGAGAGGAAGACTAAGATAGTGGGCCTGACTAACCTAGCTTTATATCTACAAATTACTCTTTTTTCGTTCCTTTTAAGAGTATAGACCCATCTGCATCCAATTACCTTAGAATTTTTAGGAGCGGGTACTAGTTCCCATGCTTCTTTATCCTTCATTACCTGAATCTCATCAGCCATTGCCTCTCGCCATTCATCTGACTGGGGGAGACTTTAAGAAGCCTCATATTTTCTTTCCAGGTGCTCCAATTTGTTTGACTGAGCAAGGGAAAACGCTCCGTTCTGATCCAAATCAGGAAAATTCAAATCTGACTGGCGGCTCCCAGATCCATATCAAGTCATATATCTAAAAACATTACTGCTTCATATCCAACTGCTTTAATCTACTGAGCTGATTGGGCCCACAACCACTGACGGAAAATTTTTTCATTAGAATATAGTGGTTGGTGTCGTATCCCTCATGGAAGGAGGGGTGCAGCTTCTGTTCTGATGGAACACCCGTAGGTAGAAGTCTGAATTCCGCTACGTGACGCTCTTACAGCCATAGGAGACTAGGACCTACGGCTTAAAGTGGATTCCGAACCACTACAAACATCCATCCCACCGCTGGGACTCGAACCCAAAACCTGTGGCACCGAGAGCTAGACATTCGGCCATTCAAGCCCCAGAGTCTAGCGGTGTAGAGTGTTATAAGAATCACTACAGTTATTTAGTTTAAGCAAGTGAAGTTTATTACATTTAACATAAAGGATAAAAACAGTTACAAACCCCATAATTGGTTTAAAATAAATATCTTGTAGTATCTAGACATATATATCTCTCGAAAATAGATATCAGCAAATCACCCGCCCATCAAGCTAACGCGTGTGGTAAATGAAAAATGCAATCAGTATACATCAACAAAAATGCCAAATTAGCTATTTAAAAATGAGAGCAAAAAGGGGTAATGGTTTGTTAATAGCGACTAATGCAAAAAAAAAAATTCTTTAATTTGTGATCTATAACCAGAAAGAGAAAAGGCACCCACACACGTTCGTTCAACCCTATGGTCCTGTGGTCGCATGCAACTATGCATTGCATGATCTTACATTGCATTGTTTTCAAAAATATAACAATAAATTAACAGACAAATTTATAAAATTTACGCAACGAATATACACACTTATAATGATCACGCAAAAATAACATTTTAAAGGAAAATAAATACAATTTCTTTTAACTGTAGTATATTAAATTGTGCTAAATTGTACAAATTAGACTTTCTTAAAAATTATTACTACATGCTTTTGTTGCATTTTCTATAAGAGCATTAAAACATAGCAGAAAAGATATTCTTAGAAGGATTTAATTTCGAATATGTAGAACACAAAAGAAAATTCTCAGAAGTTATTTCTAATGATAAGAAAACGAACAACATTATTTCAGAAATAAAAAATTATTCCTTCGAATAAATGTAAGAAATACACTTAGGGTAGCCTAAGAAAGTATAATTTTTTTAATTCAAGTGTTTTGATTCTAAATGTCTAGTTAAGTAAATCCGAATTGAATTTGCTGAATAGTTTGATTTATTTATCTGTTTAAAGGAATATAACGGGAAAAGAATAAGTATATGAAATACTTTAATTGCTGATAAATGTGAAACCTTTTAGTTCAAGTCACATATAAATTTAAAATTCAGTTTACTTACATCGGTGTGCAATACAAATATTAATATCTGAAAATGTGTTTAGTGTTGTTATGTAAAGCGTACAGGTCATTTTATATCCTTTTTCATATAAGATCACTTTTAAAATTTGGATTTCATTTTTCTGATTAAAATACGGGAGGAAATGGACGATGACAAACGCCAGGAACTTTGGAAACTTGGACATTGGTAACTTCGAGAAAAGATCAAAAATGAAAAGATCAATTCGTCAGTATTGTTCAAACAGACCCTATTTTGAATTTCAGAAATATATCAGAAATTACAAAATGCTGTCAAAGACACTTTTTGGAATATTTTGTGCCAGAATCTCGATATGAAAAGATTGTGCCAAAGAGATTAAAAAATTTCAATGTTCCTTCACACGTAACGATCTCCGATCTCCTATGAAGCAGTTTCTCTTTACTTCTTTTTTAGAAATAGATTGCTACACTACAGTGTACAATGTAATAGATGTACACTATAATGTAATAGATTATATAATATGCACACTACAATGTTATTGATTATATAATGTGTACACTACAATGTTATAAATTATATGATGTGTAGACTACAATGTTATAAATTATATTATGTGTACACTACAATGTAATAGATGTACAATACAATGTAATTGATGTACGATACAATATAATAGATAATGTACGCTACAATACAATAGACTGTTACACTTCAATAATTTGGCATTTGGCAACCAAGCTTTTTACTTTTTCCCCAAGCATAAATTTGTAGTAAAAGTTACTTGATTGAAGTCATTGAAGACTGTTAAAAGGAAAACATCGCAACAATTAAAACAGATATAGGAAAAAGGAACAGCAATACGTTTTGGAACAGTTAAAAATATCCATTTTTGATCCATTCTTGTTAACATTTCAGGCAGATCTCGTACATCTTTTTGGAGTTCTAATTCAATTAGCCGCCAAGAACCAAAAAACATCAAAATTTCAAATAAACTCAGATAATTCCCTATTGTGAAATAGAATAAGAAGTGAAATAGTTATAAGAATAACTAATCAACGACTTGAACGTGAATAACTAATCACAGAAGTGAAATAGTTATTCAAAAACAGAACCCATCAATGGGCTTTATTATCAACAATGGAATAACCCAAAAATTACAAAATTATTATTATTCCAGATTTTCAATAATTAGAAAAATCGTAAATTATAGGCAATAGAAAAACAAATGAAATCATAGAAAAACACAAATTCAGGAAATAGTTTCAATTTCGTAAATTAAAATAAATACAATAAGTTGCTATCAAAACACAAAAAAGAACAAAATAATTATCAGATTATAGCTATTATTTTGTGTTCAGTAAATATATTATTATTATTATAATATAATATTATTTTAAATATAATATTATTTTTGTGTTTAGTTGTGTTTTTTATAATATTTTTTTTCATGTTATATTATTTATGGTAACTTTTTAGGCGGTTCATGTTCTTAATACTTAATTTGTTTTATTTGTGTTGTCCCCATAAATGTTCCTAAAAAATATGATTTTCATCATTATTAATTTTCCTGTCTTATCAAAAATGTTAAAAATATAATATGTCCTTTATTTTTCTTGCCCATAAAAATGTTTCGGTCAATACATCTTTGTTCGGCCAATTAAAAACAAATTCTAAATTAAAAATGTGTCCTTTGTCAATTTGAGTTTTGATTTGTGTTTATTTTTTTTTAAAAATTTTTTTTTCCTGCTTGGGATTCGTCTTACCAAAAAAAACCAAAATTCCTTTGTCAATTTTTGATTTGACTTGTTTGTCTTTTGCCCCAACAAAGAAAAATATTTATATTAAAAAATTGTCATTTGTCGATTTCTGTTTCGTCTTGTTAGTAATTTATCTCTCCAAAATTCAAAATTTTGTTTTTATTTCCAATGGCAGATTATGAACAGTTACAGCAATAAAAAGAACAACGAAAAATAAAAAAGAACAGAGAATACAACAAAACATGCTGCAACAGAGTTCATTAATCTAACATATCTCTAGCCTCCCAATATCGCTCGGCGAGAAAAGTCTTGCTCTGAGCAGGACAGTGAAGTATATGCGTGGAGTCCATGTCCTCTCCAGAGCTGCAGAGTGCATATCGGGGAAGGAACAATTTTGAGTCTGTAAAGATGGTTTCGCAGGAGTCGGTTGTCAAATTAGCCTCCATAATAGTAAAGACATCAATATCCTTCTCACACAGAGTCAGCAAAAGCTCTGCGCTCTTGGATTGAGACAGTCCACCGGCATTCCACTGTAGCACTCGAAGAGTATCAAAATGAGGGAGGAAGACATAATGCCAAGTTGTAGATCTTTTAGCCATTAAAAAGTGTTACCAGGTGCACCACGGGGAGGTAGATCTTCTGCGCACCCTAAATTCGAAAATATATACTTTGACAAAATAAAAAAATTGCCCTCCTTTATTTTCTTGTATTTCTGGCTCTGTCAAATCAAAATAAAAAATAAAAAATGGACCTTTGTCCTTATGTCTCATTTTGCTGTCCAGTCAAACAAAAAAACTTAAAATAGAATGGGTACCATTCATTATTATTATTATATCTATGTCATTTCGTTTATCTTGTATTTTTTGTCTTATTTATCAATCATAAAATTTTCTAAATATTCATCTAATTTTGTCATCTAGTTTCGTAAATATCCATTATCATCTTTTAATGTAAATAATTTGTTTGCCTGTATACTATGATAACTTATATATATTCTTTATTTTTATTTTATTATCTTTTTAAATTATTTCTTTGTAAATTTCATTTATCCTTTTAATTTATGTTTCTGTGAATAACATTTTTTGTATAGTTATAGCATTTAGATGTATTTTAATTTCAATCTTGATGTCAATGTAAAGAACATTGTGTATTTTTTTTTCAAGTTTCTGTTGTTATTTTTTATAAATTTCAATTTAAATATATTTATTTGTAATAAATACATATTTAATTAAAACGATTTTTTTCATTAATTTTTACACACAAATTCTTATTCACTACATCTATGGCATACGTGTAAGAATTTGCTTTGTTTAATTTGTCGAATTAGTCATAGAAATCAAAACAATTGAAATAATAAGATTATATAATTTCCGTGTATTGTCCAATTGCCAAATTATAAGAGCTTCTACTCATCTGAAGGTAAAAAATGCAAATATTTTGCATGTAGAAATATAAATATTTTTCATTAGAAAGTTTAATACTAAAGGTTTTTTTTTATTATTTCGTATAACCCAGAGAATTTATTTACTTCCTGTAAAAAATAAGCTATTGCAGGTCATTGGGGGAAAATTTAAAGGATAAACTGTGGTTAATTTGGGGGCAAGAGTATACTATAGAAGAAGATTTTGCATCAATATATCAGTCTGTTATCGAATTGATGAAATTTAACTATTTTTTACTATTTAGTTTATAATGTTTTTCATGTTTTAATAACTGATATCCCACGTTTTGAAAATCTCTAATTGTTGTTGAGATAAATAGTTCAATAAGTATACGAACATACTTTCGAACAGAAGAAAATGTATTTTATTTCAATCAAAAAAAGTACATAATAATTCTTTATAATCAGTTAAAACCATCAGAACATTCAATAAACTTTCAGGATTTCTTCGCATTACTTCAAGTACGGGACACTATTCTGTAAAAAAAAAAATTAAAAACAAATGTTACTGCAAATATTATTATAAAAACACACAATACGAATGTAAATGTTTTAAAAATGCAGAATTCGAGAGTAGAAGTCAGAGGGGAGAGCAAGGAGTCAGGATTCGAGAATTTTTGAAAAATTGGCTTCCGGAATTAATTTAAAAATCTGACTCAGGACTCTTTTAGAAAAAGAACTTTGTTTTTCAAAATTCTATGAATTAATCTTAAAATTAAATATGAAAGACTCAATTCAATTGTATGCTTAAATAATTCAACCAGTAGCAAAATTACTGTTTTGATTTAGCAGCAAATTAAGTATTGAAAGATTTTTCTCGGCTCCGAAGCTTATAAAAAGCATATCTTACATCTACAGGATGATTATATTTAAGGTCCCACTTTTCAAATGCTGTAAAAGAGAGCCACTTGCCACAATGTGTTCAAATTTGAACTGCAGATACTTGAAGAATAGGAAAACGGGACGGTATCAAAAAATTCCAAAATGTATTAATAGATGACGCTGTAAGTGGCATAAAGAAAGTGAATTCGGATGCCAATATTTTGTATCGAAATTACAATGTACACTGGACGCAATTCAACATATTCGCTGCAAGTGCCACTTGAGTCAGTTAGTGAAATATGGCTAGAAGAATTCACCTGAACGACTTCACACGTGGAAGAATGATCGGAAAGCTGGAGGAGAGGCGTACTGTCACCAGTGTAGCTGCAGAGTTCGGAAACAACAAAAGTGTCGTTTCGCGCTCTTGGAAAGCGATCCTAACCACAGGTACAGCTGTTAGAAAGGTTAGTGGTGGCCACCCGAGGAAGACAACTTCAGTTGATGGCCGATATATCGTCCTGCAGGCGAAAAGAGGCCGGCAGCAGTCAGCAAGAGCCATTGCTCAGCAACTCTGTACAGCAACAGGGCGACAAGTGTCGCGGTTTACTGGGGCCAGACGCCTTCACAAAGTAAGCCTATTCGCCCGCCGTCTTGAACGCTGCCTCCGTTGAAAGTTGGCCACCGACGCCACCGTTTACAGTGGTGCAGAGAGCACAAAAAAAGCGGACAACTGATCAATGTCCTCTTTACGGATGAGAGTCGGTTCTGTACCAGTAGCGATTCTCGACGCGTTTTGATTTGGAGAGAGGTCGGGGAACCGGTTTTATCCCAGTAACCTCAAGGAAAGACGCCGTTATGGTGGTTCTGGAGTTCTTGTCTGTGAGGCATTTTGCTGAACGGGAGAACTGAGCTCCATGTTTTCGACAGAGGGTCTGTAACCGGGGATCGCTATTGTGAGGAGGTACTCCTTCCCCATATGCGTCTGTTACGAGGTGCCATTTGCCCAGACTTCATTTTTATGGATGACAATGCAATGACATCGTACTCTTGCTGTTGAGAAGCTACAGGAAAGTGGAGATATCATTCGAAGAGATTGGCCAGCGTACTCTCCAGATTTAAATCCCGTCGAACATGTGTGGGATGCTTTGGGGGGAGACGCATTGCAGCACGCTTACATCCTCCGGAGAAACCCCAACAACTCAAACAGATGCTGATTGAGAAATGGGCACTCCTACCTCAAGAAATATTACACCAGCTGGGTCTGAGTATGCAGAGACGGTGTGAAGCAACCATTTCAGTGAGGGGGAGGGCATATCCCATATTAAGGAACATCTGCTTGTTGTTCTTCCTATTGATAGACAATCATAAATCACGATACTATGCGTTCAATAAAGCTTGTTTTTGTTTGATTCAATACCGTATGCACTGCATTCCTTTTTCAGCGCCGATGCTTTCGTCATCCTTTGCGTACATAATACTCTTCCTCATTTCTGAATGTCATGTCTCTCAGATGATTTCTCGTGGAGTTATGGCAAAAACCCACCTGTTGCTTAAGTTTTGTACACCAGTGTACTTGGCATGAGTTGCACATTAAACCAACTGTAGTGTTCAATTTGCTTGTTTGTTTCAGTTTATTGATGGAAAAATGGATTTTCAAGGCATTCAACAGATGTGACACTGTGAGTGGAAAGCCCATCCATCACGACAAGATCATACCAAATTGGATGGGAAAATCGATGGAACTTAAAAACAGCAACTTTTTACAATATTCTGAAAGTGGGACTTATATTCAACCTGTAAAATGGAAGAAAATTGTATAGAAATTATTCTATATATTAAGAAAAAATAATTAATGTATCACAAATATGATAATATGTAAATACAATAACATGTAATATAATAATATATCACAAATATAATCTATAAAAATGTAAAAGAATGTATTTTATTTTAGTCAAGTAGTACATTTTTAAAGATGCAGAAAAATACTTTGTTTAAAAAAACGTTTTGTACATACGTAGATCCATAAAAAAATCCTTTTAATTTATTTCGCAAATTCTTCTATATCCATTTGTACATAACATACCACGTATAATTATGAACAGAGTCAGAGGTCGGCAATGGATATAAATATCTGAATCAGAAATCGAGTGTTAAAGTTTTCGGCTGACTCCCCAACCCTGTTGAAAAGATTATAAAAAAAAAAACATTTGTTGTTATCTTGAATCTCGAGTATAGCCATGTTCAATTACTATAAAATTAAAAAGTTATTAACTTCACTCACTTCACTACTGACATTTTCCTAAATCAATTTAGTAACATCAAAATCATTAACATTAATCATCAGCTTTTGAAAGGTTAGTTATTACATTTAAGAAGGAATCTAGATTTCAAGCTTTGTAAAAAGAATCTGAAATACTTCTCTCCTGAAATTTGAGTTTCACGTAATATTATTTAAAATCACATATCAGAATGAGTCATTTGCCATGATTATAATACTCAATATCGGATGACAAGCTTCTTCCTTCCAAATTTCTTCCTTTTATTTAATTTCAATTAAAAAGTACATAGCATTCAGAATATTTAATAAGCGTTCCAGCTTTCATCGTATTGCTTCAGATACAGGATTCTGTGCTGCTACAAATTGAAAAGCAAATGTTACTGTAACTGCATAAAAAGACACATAACATAGCAGTTAAAGGATTTATAATGCGGATGTGGGGTTGTCGCTCTACTGTCATTCTCGCACACTTTAGGCTAATTAGACAGGGACCTACAGTTAAACATGGGATTCCGGGCAAACATCCATGCCATTGCCAGGATTCAAACCTGAGGCCTGTGGTACCAGTCCACAGTGCTACAGTGAAGGTCACAGTGCCAAGTGGTTGGCCGCAGAGGAATTGGTGAATCTACAGTAAGTAGTCGGGAGTCGAGTATATTTGGAAAAGTCGATATGGGGGATAAAAATCCGACTTCCGACTGTTATAAAAATATTTTTGTTTTCAAAATTATAGAAATTAAATTTGAAATAGGCAATTCATATATCATTCAAAATATGTTTCATTAATACAACCGGTAAAAAGTTAGTTATGATTTGCACCATAACAATTCTCAGGGCTGAAGCTTAAAAAAAAGCTGTCTTGGATCCACAATGAAAGAAGATCACATAGAAGCTATTTTAATATTAAGTTAAAATATTAAATGAGTCCAATACTTAAAATTCCTAAATATTTTCAGATATCAGAGTGGGTCACTAGCCATTTTTATAATACTCAATATCGAATGACAGGCTTCTTCCTTTCAAATGGTCTTGAACAAATATCGCTCAGTGACGCTATAACAGACTTGCATAAGAAGGAAGATACTAAAAGAAGAATTGTTTGCCTGTAAGGAAATTGCACAATTTCTGAGGAACTGACAACTAGGCCTATACGATTTATTGGCGGTTTTGTTTTTTTAAAAATATAGATATTCGTGCAGCTTATAATTTAGTTCTATCTTTGGAACTTTTGGGATATTTAGTAACTCATGTTATTAGAGTAAAAAACCTTGATGGTATTGAAAGCACACTTTGTAGAATTATACTCTGATTAAGGAATGATTTTAAGGTGAATTTTTTTAAGTTAAAAGAGGACTCACGCAGGACAACGTCCTGTCATGTCTTTTAAAACATTAATTTGCTCACAGGTTATTAAGATCTCACGGATCAACACGAAAGGTAATTTTACCACAATTTTTTTGTTCCACTTCAACACAAATATCTCTTTTTACAATCTATTATAATTTTCTTACATAACAAGATATATCCAATTTTATTATATTAACATTTTGTTTAAGTTAAATTAATGAATAATTATTGGTTTCGTTATTATAGCTAAAAGTACTCTTATATGTATTCCCACTTAGTCCTATTTTTAAGAATTTAAGTTTGAAAATTGACTTTTGTATGGCCGTTGATGTTATCGTGTCACTCATGGAAGGAGGGTAGAGGGGTGCAGCTTCTGTTCTGATGGTAGAAGTCTGACTTCTGCTCCGTGACGCTCTTACGGTCATAGGAGACCGGGAACTACGGCTTATAGGGGTTCCGAACCACTACAAACATCCATGGCACAGCCCGAAACCTGTGCCCCCGAGCGCCAGAGCGCTAGACACTCGGCCATTCAGGCCCTTTGTATGGGCGTTAACCATAAATATTTAAGAGATAAACTTCGAAGATATTGGAAAAAGATTTAGGTGATATTCATTATGAGCAAGTTCCGAGGGATGGTCCAGACAATGTTTGGCGGCTGCCATATTGAATATTAAAAATAAACATCAACAATATTGATCGATAAATAGAAAGAATTCCAAAAGATCTACCTCATGGTGGCGATCTTTAAGTAAAATTTTCTCTCGATATGTATAAAAGTCGCCTATCAAGTCATCTGACTGTAAGTTAAATTTCATAGCAAAAGTAATAAAACTGTACAAACCTTAAGGGCAATCCTCTGGTTTGATGCAGTTGGAAGAGGGATCTCGGTCTCCCAACAAGATGTATCCGGGAGCACATTTGCAGCCTATTTTCAATCTCAACGAACAAGGTCTTTTATCCTCATTGTTAGTGTTATAACACGAATCAGGACAATCTCCAAATTGGCCCCAGGTTTTGTTGGTTGGGCAAGGCTGTTCACGAACTGAAAAAAAAAAATTAACAAATTAATTATTTGATGGTTAAAAAGTAATGTGGTTATTTTAATAAATTATAAAAAATAACGAGTATTAACGAGTAATAAAATATCGAGTATTTTGATATGGGGTTTACAGCATTATACAGAGTGTATTTTACGTAGGACTGTTATTGTGCTTCCATATTTTACATTGAAGTTTAGAATGAATATCTCCAACAGGGAGGTATGGAAGATTCGCTTTAACAGCCTTGTGTAAAGCCCAGTGTAAAGGCTTTCCGGCTAGTGAATATATTATACCCCCTTGTAAGCATTCCTACTGAAACTTCTGGTTCGTTTTTATTTGTCAGATTAGAAATCTCTGTTGCAAAGTCCATCAAATTATCCTGAACCCTAATTAAACATAATATAATATAAGAGTGTCTTTTATTATAGAAATAGAGAATAATTTTTAATTACCATCAAATGAATTAATTGTCTGATGTTCATATATTTAAGATGGAACAAAATATTGATTTCTAATGTATATATTTATGACTGCATTTTTTTTTCAGAAATGTAATTAAACAAAGAAATTATTAGTATAAAAAATGGCCCATATTCAAAACCATGTTGTGTGTTATAACATTAGCCAGAGCGCACGCCGGAGTTATGCTGCTACACTATATAACGCACAGTTTGCCGTATTTGATTTTAAATTCCCAATAAATTTAAAAAATAGTATAAATTTTTACAATATTACATTTATTATCAGAAAATGTGACGCAATTTCCGAAGGTGAGCCAAGGCCGTCATCCTACTGGCAGATTTCGAGACAGGAGATTGTTTCTTTAGGGCTGTCGGACGTATACCCAATACTCTACAGTTCAGTTCAGTTTAAACCGCGTCCTACGGTTTAAAGTGGATTCTGAACCACTAAAACGATGGCTTGAACCCATGGGCAGTCCCATGGTCACCCCACTTAGCCATCAGGCCTCTATTACATTTAGTATTCTCAATAATTTAATATTTTTTATTATGGATAGAATATTATTTGAGTTATATTTCTTGAATTTGAATAACAACAAGTAATCCTTGGCTTTTAGTCAATTCCTAAGTTTTTCACTCTATTGCAGAAAGTCCTTTATAAATAATTTTCATTCATTTTTTTAAGTTTATCTGGGCCCATCTACATGTTAGATACATGCATCTTAAATCTGAAAAAAACTAAAACTAATTAATTAAATTTAATTACTGAATTAATATTTGAAAAAAATCTGTATTAACATCAGTGTCATCCACTACAAGTTAAAAAATGTATTTGAACTTGTGTGGATGAATAAAAAATATATTATTAACGATTGAAAATTTGAACAAGATAAATGGAAGAGTGTGAGATAAAATCTTTTAAAATTGAAAAAATTAGATAATTATCAAGAAACAATAAAGTTTTACAAATAAATTTCACTTTTTTAAAATTGAATAATATCTTAAAACATAATAAATGTAACATTTAAAATGGCTTTTGAAAAAATAAATTAAAAAATACGAAGCAACAAATAAACACGACTTACTTTCAAAAGCGAACGTCACAGCTACCAGGAGCAATACGATAAAGACCTTCATCTTCAGTGATTCGGAAAATAATATTAACTTTTACTATTACTAATTAATATCTTTCAATTTTTACAATTATTTTCAAATCTCTGAAACTTCTTATTTAATTATAGTGGATATCAAAGTTGAAGAAATGCCTCCTCTCAACAAATAAATGCATAAATGTAGCTTTAAAACAAAATGGTCCTTTAAATAGGAATATAAAAGGAAGTTTTTAGTTATATTTTAAATTTATTTTTACTGGTTTTAAGGAAGTGGGAATTACCGAAGGTCGGATGAAATTTCACAGGATGGGAAGTCTATCGATTATCAAAAACATATCCTTTTCTCGTTTAAGTAAAAGTAAATACTACTGTGCCCAAAAAGGAAGACCAATTATTTTTTTTTTTTCAAAAACTCCTGATTTATTCTTCCAAATTTGTTTCATCGCCTTCAAAGTAATCCCTTCCAGACGCAATGCACTTATGTCAACTTTTTTTCCAATCCTCAATGCATGCTAAAAAAGTCATCGGCAGGGATGGCCTTCAAAGCGCACTCCGATTCACGTTGAATCACTTCAAATGACTCAAAACGGTGTCCCCAGAGTAGTCTTTGGAGTTCAGGAAATAGCCAGAAGTCACACGATGTGAATACGGTGGTTGTGGAACGATATGGGTTTCATTTTCGAGAAAAAGTCAAATGGAATTGACCGAACCTTTTGAAATTCCAGCATCATCAGCAAGGTTTCTAATTGTAAATCGACGGTTTGCAAGCACCAAATCTTTAATTTTTGGACGTGCGTTTCGTTGGTTGGGATTGATGGTCGACCAGATAGCTCTTTGTCTTCAACATCACGCGTTCTCTGCCTTTTTTGAACTTTTTTATGCCACTTCTAAACATTTCTTTACGATATAGGAATGTTCACCGAATGCCTTCTGCAACATTTTATACGTTTCCGCAAACAAAATTGAATGCAAGTTCTTTTTCTCAATTAATTCAGACATTTCAAAAAATCACCGGAATCAGCGTAACTCAAACACTAATGAATATTTTGACGTCAAATTTCACACAGATGTCAAGAACAGTGCCAGCAACCTAAAAGAAAATTAATTAAAATTCCATAAGTCCAGGGAATTTTAATTTGAAAATTACATTTAGTCTTACATTTTGGACACAGTATTATATTGAAATTATGTTAATGTTAAAAAGGCAATTCAATTACATCCATTAATAACACAACTCAGTAACAAAGACAATTCTGGTTTGCTAGCAAATGAAGTAAATGTTGAGAGACTTGAGAACAATTAGGTTTATAAAAAGTTGTCTGAATCAACTAAGAAAGACGAGCTTTTAGATGATCTTATTATTATTAGAAATAAAAATATTTAATGCTACTGCATTAAATGCTGCAATATGATAATTTTTTTTTTTTTTTTGCAGTACATGCGCCTTATTTAATATGTTAACTAATGACCTAATATTTGTTTTTAAGACTGTTAATGATGTCCAATGTCTGCTTTTTGCTGATGATCTTGTCATTTGGACTCAGACTCAAAGCAATAAGTGAAATCTATTATTGAACATAGTCTTAGTCAAGCATTGGACAATCGCTCAAAGTGGAATTTAGAAATTAGTATGATTGTAAATCTCGAAAGGACTGCTGTCCAGTTTTTTCACTTGGCCCTCAGGAACTTTTCATTGACCTTCAATACAGAAATGATACGTTAGCCCATGTCATCAAATTTAATTACTTAGGGATTACTTTTGATAACAAGTCGCACATAGAATTAATCACAAATCGTTACCTAAATAGGTGTTTTAAGCTGTTAACTGTAACTGTTTTAACTTGACGCGATCCCTGTGGGGAAGTGCAGATCAATATTTAATGTTAAAAAAACACATTCGATATTCTATTCTTCCATTCTCCATTCTGTAGATATGTTTCAGATTCTGAGTTAGAGAGCGTGAAAAACTAGAGTATTAGCCCTTAAAATATAGACAAAGGTGCCGTGGAGACTACTACCTTGCACAATAGACAATTTGTAGCAAATTTTAAGTATACATTCAAAACATTTATAGGGTTCGCACTTTCCACCTGTATCTCGTAGGAAACAAATTCTGGCCTACAGATTTATCTTTGAAATTATTTAGATTTAGCTGATCCACATCCCCAACACACTAACTTTTAGGATGATGAAGCAATATGAGAAGAATGGGGGATTTTTTGTTCAGTGATAACATGCAAGAGAACTTATATTCGAATCGGTTAGCCAGTCGTCCCTTTTATTCACTCTTTTCAGAAACGAGGAGACTCGACTGAAATTGGGAAACTAGCATCTATTTTTAGAGTGCTTAACCAGAAATTCTTATGATTTCTTTTAATTTTTGAAATTTAAATAATCAACTTTGAATTTCACCCAATTTTAAAGTTATTGAATTCAAGAAATATGTGCTTGAATGGTGTATGAATATAAGACTAAACCAAAAACATAAACGAAGTTCCAACTACATTAACTTTACAGCATTTCTATTATCAAATAAAGTAAATGAAATATTTGTTTTATCATATGGTACCAGTTGAAGCATTTCTGCCATAACAATTCTGTCATTTATCAGGAAATTCTTGTCTGAAATTGAAGTTTAAAAACAAAACGGTCCTTTAAACAACAATATAAATAGAATTCTTGTAATTTTGTTTTAATTAATTGTTATTTTAGTTAAGGAAGCGGATATTTTTGAAGGACAGAGGAAATGTAATGTGATACAAAAGTCTGTAGTTTTTTTTTTAAATATATCTTTTCTTGTCTAATTAATATTTATAAATGTTTGATAAGCAATAACTTCCCTTTAATTCAAGGGCAATTATTTTTGTAGTGGTGTGTAGTTTGTTTCAATAGAAAAAAGTCGATGAAGGGTGTCGATATGAAATCCGACTCCAGACTCTTTTTATAACAAGTAATATAAAAAAAAATTTCCTTCATTTTTTAAGTTTATCTGGCGCCATCTATTGGTAGATATAAGCAACTTCAATCTAAAAAAATATAATTAATTAATTAAATTTAATTAATAAATTAATATTTGAAAAAAAACTGTATTAACATCCAGTGACCTTCACTACAAGTTCAAAAAAATATATTTGAACTTGAGTGGATGAATGAAAAGTATTTTATGAACGATCGAAAATTTGAACAAGATATACACTCAAGAGCCAAAACATTATGACCACCCCTACATTTTGCAATGAACTCTCCCTGGATGACGTGGAAGGCACGTGATCAGGTGGAAGTGGTATTTAACTGGTATTAAGTGGTGGTATTAATCCATGCCAAGGCGGGTTGAAGCTGTGTTGCGAGCCAAAGGTGCGGCCAACTCGTTATTGACAGGTGGTCATAATGTTTTGGCTCTTGAGTGTATATAGCGAGAGTGTGAGCTAATAGAAGGGATTAAAAAAAGGAATTTTACTTTTTCGTAATTATGAAAACTAATTTAAAAATTAAATGTCAAGGGGCAATTCAATTGTATTGTGCAATAAAACAACCAGTAGCAAAAAATAATTTTTGCTTTACCACAATACTATGTAAATGAAGAGATTTTGTCAGCGTTGATGCTTATAAAAAAGCTATCTTGGATCCACAATGAAAAGAAATGTTATAGAAAATATTATATTACTAAGTACAAACACGATTTAAACGTTTTACAAATACATCAACAATTGTTTTACAATATTTTACAATTTTTGTGATTAAAATTTACTGTTTTCTTTTGCTCGTTTTAATGTATTAATATTTTGGTACCTATTAATTTAGTACTTTCATTTTTAGAATGTATAGTTTTTATAATAAAATTAGAGTATAAGGATGTATGTTAATTCAAATACTACACCTTTTAAAGATGGTGTTCTAATGCAGCTGACAATACAGAGACAGTCAATCTTTATGCCTTAAGCAAGGGCTGTACCGCTGTTACTCATTTAACATTACCCATGGGCCACTTATAGCTTTAAACTATGCTATGGATGCGACTATCACTTAATATATTTATATATTAAATATAAGGGCCCTATGGCCGAGTGGCTAGCACTGGCTCTCGGTACCGCAGGTTTCGGGTTCGAACCCGGTGGTGCCCGGATGTTTGTAGTGGTTCGGAATCCACTTTAAGCCGTATGTCCTTGTCTCATATGACTGTAAGAGCTTCACGGAGCCAAAGTCAGACTTCTACCTACTGGTGCTCCATCACAACAGAAGCTGCTTCCTTCCCCTTCAATCATGAGTACGTATGGGCTCGTGGGCTTGGCCAGACAAGTGGGATAAGACACAACAAACAACAATAAATATATATATATATATATATATATATGGGGCCTGAATGGCCGAGTGGCTAGCGCTCTGGCGCTCGGTACCGCGAGTTCGAGTCCCGGCGGTGCCATGGATGTTTGTAGTGGTTCGAATCCACTTTAAACCGCAGGTCCCGGTCTAACAGGATCGTAGAGCGTTGCGGGGGTATTGTTACTCCGCATCCGTAGCTTGTCTTCAAGCTGCATGCACCTCCTGGGTAGTGCTAAGTGAGTAACGCTTGTGCAGCGCTTTGCCTTAAGGCATCAAAGACAATTGTCTGAGGGGTAGCCAGCTGCATTGGGACAAATATACATATATTTTACTTAAAACTGGTAGATAATATATTTTATACAAAGTCAGCTAATATAAAAAGTTGCTTTCTCTAAGAACAACCTAATAGATACATGCTATAGATTTTTTTTTAAATATTTGGTTATGTTTGTTATATATGTTTTATTATATTTGTTAAAACAATAACTGACACAACTCTCCCAGAATTTCGCAGTAAGGATATCAGAAATTTTTAGTGTTCTCACAAAATATCCCCTTCGTTTCCAGTGGATCAATCTTTATTGTAAAATTAGACAGTTCATGTGATTCTTTAACAATTCTTGTGAGTTAAAAGTAGTTTATGATCGTCTCTATTGTCACTGCTTTCACAGGCATCTGATATTCTAACGGCATTTTATATTATATTCGTAATTTTTCGATTAATTCATAAATTTTTCCTACTTTTATACCAGAAATATTTTTATCTGCTTATTCCTCTTGGAATGTATACAATTTCTTTGGCTTCATTTTCAGTTGATGAAATAATTAATAGCCATTTTAGAAAACAATGGGCATATAACTATCATGAAAAATACCAAGTTTTATCATACAAATTTTCTTTTTAATAATTAAAGATAACTCAATTGTGTTAAGTGTAAGCACTGTGTCCAAGAAGTAAGACCAATTTTCAATTTAAAATTCCCAGGGCTTACGGAATTTCAATTTCTTTCTTTTATGTTGCTGGCACTGTCCTAGACATCTATGTGAAATTTCACGTCAAAATATTCATTTGTGTTTGAGTTACGCTTGGCTTTGTGAGACGCTAAAACTGATTCCGGCGATTTTTGAAATGTCTGAATTAATTGGGCTAAGGACTTGCATTAAAGAATTGCATTGCGAAGAGCCCTCTAGTCGACCATCTTCCTCAACCGACGAAACTCACGTCCAAGAAATTTAAGATCTGATCCTTGCAAACGGTCGATTTACAATTAGAAACCTTGGGGATGATGTTCGAATTTCAAAGGATCGGTCAATTCGATTTTGGGCTTCAAAAGCCTCAAATCTTTATAGGCACTGAAAACATTGAATGCGAACTCACACTGCATTGATTCTTCGTGACGTTTTCGCTAAAAATGAAACCCATATCGTTCCACAACCACGGTATTCAAATCCTGAGACTTCTGGCTATTTCTTAAACTCAAAAGACCACTTCGGGTACACCATTTTGAGTCAATTGAAAGATTCAACGTGAATCACCGCGCGCTTTGAAGGTCACCCCTGCCGATGAATTTTTAGCATGCATTGAGGATTGGAATAAACGTTGGCATATGTGCATTGTGTCTGGAAGGGATTGCTTTGAAGGCAATGAAATAAATCTGGAGGAATAAATAAAGAGTTTTTAAAAGATAATATTTGGTTTTACTTTTTGGACACAGTAGTGTTCTCTTAAAAATAATCTTTTCCGTAAAAAGTAATAAAGTATTCAGTACAAAGGTTTGTAAACATTGTACACAATTTATTAATTCTAGCAAAAGTTTAGCAAGTCACATAGTCAGGAGCCAGTTTCATTTTTTGTGTAGGGAGGGGAGTACTAGAGTAATGGATGTCGAACACTCATCTCAATGTAACGAACATTTTGTAATTATTATAAGCATTAGAAGCTATCATATATTGTAGAGTTTTTAACATGGCGTCAGTCATCGGCAGAGATGGTCATCAAAGCGCGCTGCTATTCACGTTGAATCTCTACAATTGACTCACAACGGTGTCCGCGAAGTGGTCTTTTGTGTTTAGGGAATAACCAGAAGTCGCACGGTGTGAAAACGGTAGTTGTGGAACGATATGGGTTTCATTTTTGGCGAATATTATATACAATTTATTAATTCTGATTTATAAGAAATAAAGTACCAAAAGTCCAGTAAAGGTCAGGTAGTCTGGGAGTTTAATTTTGTGGAGGTACTTTCGGAGACAATAGTGACCAGAGAAAAGCAGTAGCAATGCCACCAAGGAAAAGGAAATAAGTGGTGGCTGTGAAAAAAGGTGAAGATGCTAGGTTAATAATTGAGAATAGTGCAAATTGAATTTGTTAATAGTGAATTAAGAAATCATTTAAAGTAGAAAGGGTTATATATATAAAGTAAATAGCGCCGCTGCCGCAGAATTAAATTTGGGCCAACGGCCATACCATGCTGAATATACCGGTTCTCGTTAGATCACCGAAGTCAAGCATCATTCGGCGCGGTCAGTACTTGGGTGGGTGATCACCTGGGAACACCGCGTGCAGTTGGCATTCACAAAAATTTGGGACCTGAATGGCCGAGTGTCTGCGCTCTGGCGCTAAGTGCCACAGGTTTCGGGTTCGAATCCCGGCGGTGCCATGGATGTTTGTAGTGGTTCGGAATCCACTTTAAGCCGTAGGTCCCGGTCTCCTATGACTGTAAGAGCGTCACGGAGCCAAAGTCAGACTTCTACCTACGGGTGCACCTTCACAACAGAAGCTGCTTCCTTCCCCTTCAATCATGAGTACGTATGGGCTCGTGGGCTTGGCCAGCCAAGTGGGATAAGAAACAGCAACAAACAAATAATCGCAAAACGTAAAATGCTTAATTTTATTCGAATACTTTTCTTTTAATATTTTCAAAAATATTAGAATTAATAGCCATCTTTCAATACAATGTTGTAAGTTGAATACGTTAAATAAGTATATAATAATCATGAAGAATATCAACTGTTTAATGATACATATTAATGTTTTTTTTTTTAATAGTTAAAGAAATTTCATTAAGTGTAAACATTGTATTTTCTTAAAAATCACCGCAGAATTCGTCCCTTATACTTTAATTTTCCATAAGACAATAAAAAAAAACACCGAAGAAAAGAGATTCTTAGAAGGATTTAATTTCGACGAAAAAAGACGCCACGGGAAATTCTTAGAAATGTTTGCTCATTAAGAAAATCAAATAAGATTATTTCGGGAAGAAATAATTTCTTTGTTTAAACATCAATTGAATGGAGTTTACGGTGCAATACTGAAATGAGTCAATACATTTAATTGAGCAGGTTTTAAGAATTTGTGTCATGCATTAACAATTAAAAATTTATATTGATGTTTAAAAATGTTTTTCTGTTGCAAATTGCAAATCTTGCATCAATATAAAAATAATGAATGCATCTTTTAAAATGCTATATGAAATTTGAAATAAAAGAATTATTTTGTCAACTTACAAATATTAAAGGTAAATAAGTAATAAACATAATTGTTAATAACAATTAGTAAAATATAAAATAAAAATTGTTTAAGAAAGTAAAAGATATTTTAATTCAAGTTTTTTTAATCTCAACTTTCGGAAGACAGCCATAATTTTATTCCGAATAGATTTTTTGACGTAATTTTATTTGTTTATGATATATATTACAAAAATATGTCAAAGAAATAATATATATATATAAATATATATATAATATTTGGTATAATTAACATGTCAACTTTTTGAACGACTCGTAAGCAATATCAGTATCGATATCTGAAAATGTATTTAGTTTATTTATGTAAAATATTCTAGTCCTTTTTTAGAGGGCATATAGCATTAAAATTGTATTGATATGATAATGATTGATAGTTTAATTTGGAGTTACATTTAATATGTTTTCGCATTTTATAATAAAAATATATCTAATGCGTTCTATATGAAAGTGTAGGTATAAGTGGTAATGTTAACTAATAGAGATAGTGCTTAATATAAAACGTTAAAATTGTAATAAATAAAAGGCGTAGTATCATTATTTGGTCAATAGTGGTAATGGTAGAATTTACAAATTTCCTATAATATTTTGAAAACTGTATACTGTACGTAAAAACTGTATACAATTGAAATTTGTAAAATTTGAAAACTGTATATTGTACATAAAACTGTATACAATTGAAATTTGTAAAATTTGAAAACTGTATACTGTACATAAAAACTGTATACAATTGAAATTTGTAAAATTTGAAAACTGTATACTGTACATAAAAACTGTATACAATTGAAATTTGTAAAATTTGAAAACAGTATACTGTACATAAAAACTGTATACAATTGAAATTTGTAAAATTTGAAAACTGTATACAATATCGATAACTGTAATATTTTATTTTTAGCAAGATTTCCGTTTTGCAACGGTAATCCACTGGTGATACTGTCATAATGGTAATTTGAAATTAATTGATCAATTCAAAGTCAATTGATAAAATGTGATTTTAGTAGTGTCATAATTTCAATTGGTGACTTTAGTGATATATCGTGAGGTGTAACTGTGCTTATTAAAAAATAAGTGAAGTAAAATGACAATTTCTGTGGTGCCAAGCCAGACGTAATTTCGAAAAGAAATTTTAAAGTGAAAACTTCCATGATCAATAAACCTATTTTTAGAGGATTTACTGAATGGATAATTTTTTATAATATTGGCAAAAAAGAATATTAAAAATTTTAACTCATTCTAACAAAAAACTGCCGTTATTTAAGAAATGTTATCAATAATTAGGTTTACATCTCTAATTTCTGACTATTCGTATTCAATTAGTGTTTTGCATTCTCTTGTTAGAAATTGGAAAACAAAATTGATATTGATTTAATTTCGTTATCAGAATGTTTTTGAAAAGATGTCATTCAAGTAAAACAGTTAAATTTTATTAACACATTATCTCATCGACTTCATTAAATCTCTTTTTGTAACGCAACAATTAAAATTTAAACATCGGAAACAGGAAACAAAAAATATATGTCTTTAAAACTGTTGTGGAAAAGAGCTACAATGTAATAATATATTGTTTAAATAATAAACATTGTTACAGATAACTATTCTCTGTTGAACATGACCAAAACGATTCAGAATGTATAATTACATTCGAGGAGTGAACATCGCAAATTTTTATCCACAATTAAACAACAATCATAACAATAGCATGAAATCAATTTTTCAAAAATAGTGTAAAGGAACGAATGTAAAGACTGTCACCACCCTGATGTGCTTATGGTTCAGAATTTATTTGTGCTGGTCATCCTCAAACATACAAAAAGATTACCTCATAAGTGGAATCCTCAAAGCCGTGAACAGTATCATCCAAAAAACAATAGCTAGAAGCATCGTTGTTTTTCGAATTCTATTTATTCCTAACAACAGCCTGAAATTAATTTTTGAAACAATTGTGTACAGGAAGGAAAGTAAAGACTGTCACTAACTTGATGTGCTTATGGTTCGGAATTTATGTGTGCTGGTCATCCTCAAACATGAAAAACGTTTGCTTCATAACTGAGATCCTCGAAGCCATGAACAGTGTCACCATCCAACAAACAGCTGCTGGAAGCATCGCCAGCATCCTCACATCTTTTTTTTTTTTTCGAATTCTATTTATACCGCATTCCTTCATTCCTATTAACCTACAACCTTCTCATTTGGATTTTGAAAACTCTTGAACAATATTTTCATTTTGAAAACTTCAAGTCTTCTTCAATAATAGAACTGACATCACAGCAGATAATTTATAACATCTAACTCTCACCAATTGTAGAAATAAAAGATACCACAATAGGTCATTAACTTTACCAAACGAAGAACTGCTTAATAATGTCGCAGTTTAGACAATAGATCAAGATTTTTAGATAATAGATCAAGAAAGAATAATACAATGGCATACAGGCAAGAGAAATACAATAGCATACAATCAAGAGAAATACAATAGCATACAAGAAATAGAAATACAATAGTATACAATCAAGAGAAATGCAATAGCATACAAGCAAGAGAAATACAATAGCATGCAAGCAAGAGAAATACAATAGATCCTCCTCAAGCTTCAGAAATAAAATCCAAGTCAAGCAGCAACAAAACCACTCAAGATCCAAATTCCTAATAGACTAACAGTTGTAAGTTCAAGCTCGTTAAATAATATTGCAACTGAAATATTTACTGTAATTAGAAATCCATTGGCAGACAATTTATCAACTTTACCAACAATAGAATAATTCCAAAATATTCTTACTCCATTCTAATTCCATTTATTCCATTCTTCGTTATTATAATTATTCATGACAATAAATGTAAATAGATGGCATCAATATTTAAAAAAAGAACAAAACATTGTAGTAATTGGATAGCTATTATTATTTATTATTTTCATATGTTATTGCTTAAAAAATCCAAATAAAAATTAAAAACTCAAAAATTTGTCCGTTGTCCATTAGTATCTCGTCTTATTTGTCCTTCGTCTCTGAAGAAAAATTGAAAAATCAAAATTTGTCCGTTGTCAATTAGTATCTCGTCCTATTTGTCCTACGTCTCTGAAGAAAAAATGAAAATATATCCTTTGTTATTGTAATTATCGTGTGTATGTTATTTTTGCTTTTTCGTATTTTTTTTCAATCCTAAAATTTGTACATATAAAATATTCATAATTTGTAAATATGACTTCATCCATTAATTTTGTAAATATAATTTCATCCATTAATTTTGTAAATATAATTTTATCTTGTCATTTGTAAATATTCATCATCCTATTTGCTGTAAATATTATTTTTTCATTTTTTTATTTTTTCTGTATATAGCTAATTTTTTCATAGTTAGATTAATTAGATTTATATTTTTCAATTTTTACCTTCATAATTTATATTTAATTTTAAATTTGATGTTTTCATGTAACGATTTCGTTCATATAACGCATGTATATTTAATTTTAATTTTTGATGTTTATTCATATAACGTAATATTTTTTTTTTAAATTTTTGATGTTTACCCTCATATAACGTGTTTACCCTCATATAACGTATGTATATTTAATTTTTAAATTTTTGATGTTTACGTTCATATAACATATGTATAATTAATTTTAAATTTTTGATGTTTACGTTCATGTAACGTATGTATATTTAATTTTTTTTTAATTTTTGATGTTTACGTTCATATAACGTATGTATATTTAAATTCTCTTTTATGTAATAAATACATATTTAACTAAAACTAGTTTTATTTCTTTCGATGTTTGCCGTACAATTTCTCATTTAATAAATTTAACACAGATGCGATAAGATAAAGATAGGAACGATTAAGTAAGTTAAAAATTAGATTGTTTTACAAGAAATCAAACAACTGAAATGATAAGATTATGAAATTTGAATCATTATAAATGCTCTTATATATATATGATCATATATGTATAAAGTATTATTATTATGTATTTGTGCATCACTTGCACAAAATTAACGTTTTATACGCTATATGATAAACTATTTGTTTCTTGGCTAAAACAAGTAAATGCGCCAATTGAAAGGAAGATCGCCAATTGAAAAGAAGGTCGCCAATTTGAAGAAGTCGCCAACTGAAATTAAGATCGAAAAATATAAACTGATTTTTATAAATTCTGAAATAGTAAAATCTCAGACATAGAATTATTTTTTATGATAATCTTTACAGTTATTTTAAAATATTGAAAGTTTATAAAAACTGTAATTTATCCATTTCGAAACAAATCAGAAAGGCTTTCGTAATGAAATCGTTTTTTTCAAGTAGAAACCATTTTTACCTGATATTTATATCACCCTAGACCGCTGGATATGTAACAGATCCATCGTTATCCAGAATGAACAACTGGGGATTTCCTTAAAGGAACAGTTGGGTTGCGCTGGTGACTTTTTACACTACACAACGCACAAATTGGCACACATTTAAACAAGCATAGGTAACATTAACAAGTTGCATTCTCTAATCTATCTGATAGGAAACATGTTCTGGCCTACAGATTTATCCCTGAAACTTTCAATTCAGCTTTGGAACCCGGATCTTTAACATGTTAACGATGGAACTATGAAGCAATATGAGGGAAATGGCCGGTTTCTGTGCCAGTAAAGCACAAGAGGGATCATATTCAAATTTGTTAGCTGAGTCCGTTATGATCACTGCTTTCAAAAACGAGGAGGCTTGAGGTGAGAATTTAAGCGGATAGCATCGATTTTTGAATGCTGGATATTTTTCTTAATTTTTTCAATTAAAAATTTTAATATTCAATTTCAACCAATTTCAAAGTAAAATTTATAGGTAAACTTTAAATCTCCGTATATTTATTTAAATTTTTATTGGCTAAATTAAGGGAGGTGATACAAACGTTCTTCTTCTTTGCCTAGAGACACCATAATAATTGAAATAATAAGATTATATATAGTAATTTGCTTCTATTGCTCGTTTGGCCAATTATAGGAGCTTTTGTTTACATAAATATGGCGAAATATAAATATTTTGCATGTAGCATTAAGAAAAGAATGATACTAAAATAATATTTTTAATAATTAAAAATTTTAAAATCATTTATTCACGTCAAATATAATATACCTATGACTTTTTATATAGATCACCATATCAAATTTTTTTTTAGTTATGTATAGACATCAAAACAGCTGCAATAATAAGATTACATAATTTGCTTCTATTGCATTATTATCAAATTATAAGCGATTTTGTTTTCCATTAAGTTACGTTTAATGTTACACAAGATAAATATTTTTGCATGTAACATTAAGTGAGTATGATACTAAAGTAATACTTTTAATAATTAAAAATTTTGAAGTCAATTATTCATTGGAAAATAATTTATTAATAGGTTTCCATAACCTTGTTGCAAAAAATAAAATTTGTCTGTGCTGTACGTAAACTAATGAAGAGAAATACATAAAAAAAGCAATACGAGGGGATTATTTGAGATAAAGTGAACTTTAATTAACGTTAAGTGAAACAAATGAATTTGTAAAATTGAATTGAACTTGAACAATATATATATTTATTCAATTCCTTCTATTAGCTCACACCCTCCCTATATATACAGGTGGGCTGAAACGTTCGTAGGCTGACACATAGATGGCGCTATTAGTATTAAATCCATATGATTTTCAATTAGCCCTAACCTTCAAAAAAGACACGTGTATACATTTGACAGCTGTTGCACTGTTAGTGTGTGAGTTATAGCATTTTTAGTGAAGTTATAGCATTTTTAGTGTTCATCACGTGCAGTCCCCTCGGCTGATAGCATGCCGATTGGACTCCGGTGTGAAATGATGGAGCCGTGTTTATTCCATTGTCTCATACCGACGCAAAAATTCGGGTTTATTACGATTGAACAGCTCCAAACACTGTTTAGAATCATCAATTCGTTGTTGCTCTGGGTCGATTGTGAGCTCGCGCGGCACCCACTTTGAACAGAGCTTTCGCAAATCAAATATTCATTCACGATATGTCAACACGTTCCTTTGGGGTATCTTTAGTATCTCGTATCTTTAGGGTCTCGGCTATCTCAATCAACTTCACTTTACGGTTATCAGAAATTATTTTGTGGACTTTTTGATGTTTTTCCGATATTGCCACAGCCTCTTTGGGGCGTCCCACTGCGTGCATCGTCCTCGGTGCTCATTTCGCCGCTTTTTTAAATTTAGCAAACCACTTCTATACGGTTGATATTCCTGGCGCAAAGTCCGAATAATGTTTATCAAGCCAAGCCTTAGCTTCAATAGTATTTTTTTCGCCAAAAAGCAATGCTTTATTAACACACTAAATTCCTTTTAATCCATTTTAAAATTAACAAAAGTGGCTTCACTAAAAAATGCTATAACTCACATACTAATAGTGCAACAGCTGTCAAATTTATACACGTGTCTTTTGAAGGTTGGGGGCTAACTAAATATTATGCTGGATTTAATACTAGTAGTGCCATCTATGTGTTTGTATGTGCTATGATCTTTTCATCTCACCTGTTATATCTTGTTCAAATTTTCAATCGTTAATAAAATACTTCTTATTCATCCACTCAAGTTCAAATACATTTCTTTGAACTTGTAGTGGATGAAACTTGATTTTAATACAGTTTTTTAAATATTGATTCATTAATTAAATTTAATTAATTAATTTTAGTTTTAGATTTGAGTGTATATCTACCAATAAATAGATGGCGCCAGATGAACTTTAAAAAATGAATGAAAATTATTTATAAAGGACTTTCTGCAATAGAGTGAAAAAAAGTAAAATTAACTTTAAAATTTTTTTATATTATTTGTTTATTTGTTTATAATATAGTAGTAGTCTGTTTATCCATCAAGCAATCATTTTTTAATGAATATATAAAAACTAAATAAACACGATTAGCAAAATGTACATGCACGTTCCTACGTTGTTAAGGTTTTAAAATATCCTGCTACTGTCAGTGCAGAAATTTCCAGTGATTTCCAGTTCCAACTTTGAAGTGTAGTACAGCTTACTGTAACATTAAAATTTTGGCCAAATCTCAATATAGGGGTCATTGTGATTTGGCGATTGTTTTGGTGGCCAAATGAGCGAGAAATCGCCGAATGTGGTTACCCATGGTTTCTTATACTGTTTGAAATTCCCTTCACTTACAATCGTAACCGTTGCTTGAGTGCTTTAGCGAAAAGATGTCTTGACGCCAAATCCAAAGGCTCCTATTCTGCAAATTTTGTCACATTTTTGTATAGAATATAATCGGAAGTGATGCATTGAGGCATGAATATTACAAATGAGACGTGAGGAAAAAACATTGAACATGTTGTTTATTTACAACATCGAGGAAAAGCGATTCAATGTTTAGAATAATTTCCCAAAATGTGACCACCAATAAAAATACATGCTTCATACCATCGAAAGGGTGATGTACATTCAGTTCCAAAGATGTCCAGGCATTTCGTGAACTCTTGCACGTAATGAAAGTCTAGCAACGAGGTCCTCAATTCAGTCAAGTGGAGTCTCATAAATGAAAAACACAGTTGCAAACACAAGGTAAGAATAAGAGGATTTGTAACGCTTGCAGGGGAAGGATAATATCAGTTGGGACATTTCGCCTGACGGTTTGCGAAAAATTCGTTTGAAAATGAGTTAGTGCCTCTACGTATCATTTACAAATCTACCTTCCTATACAAAATAGGTATGTTTTAATGAACTGTACCATTCCTCAAAGTTCATCCCATGACCGTGGAATCACTCTGTATTTGTTTCGTTTATTTGTTTAAACACGTAATTGTTGTTGTTGTTTTCTCTTTTTTTTTTTCAATAGACCTTATCATATACATATTTCACTTAAAACACATGATTGGTATTTTTTTTTCGAATCGAAAATTATCATATTTGTCTATTTAAAACACAGAATTAATGTTTTTTTTATCGTTTCACTCAAAACACATATTTTTAAAAGTTTTTTAGATTTTTGATTAATCGATATTGTAAATAGTCGTTCATAGTATATTGTATCAATATCTCTATCACAGTTAAATGTTTTTGATTAAAATGAACCTTAATAATATTCAAACTGGCAATTTTTTAACAATAATAACTGACATTTTTATTGGATTTATATTATTTTGGTATTTTATGTGACGAAAAATAACGCAGATCTATTATTGTAATGTAACTTGTATTTGACAAATGTTTTTTTAATAAAACTGATTTACTTCGACTTTACTTTTAGGCATTTAAAAATAAATATGCTGAATGATGAAAATATGTTTTCATTATTTAATAAATTTATATAAATTTCAATTGATTAAAGAGTTACCAGCAAATCAATAAAAAGACAACATATAGTCTCGAGGCCATAGCCTGTTCAACTCTGTTCTAAACATTTTAAATTTTAAAAGCTATTTTTTTTAATTGGACTACTTATTAACATGCAATTTGTTTATAATAAATTATATTTTTACAAATAATGTAAAACAAGTATCAAATCATTCTTAAGATTAAAGATATAAATATCAGATATTTGGGTTAGTTAAAAGAGCAATAATAATTCAAAACAAATTAATTAAGAATACATTATTTTCATTTTCAAATTATATTTTATGTAAATATTGATTTAAATAATTAAAAAAAAAAGCATTTAATATATATTCAACCAATAAAATTATCATGTATTTTCAGAACTATATTTATTTTATAATAAATATTTCTTCTTCATATGTCTGCAGTCCAATCCTATCCTATAAAAGGAAAAGAAAATATTTGTTCATTGTTAGATTTGGTATATTAAATATATTGGAAAATTTTTGCCTTTGATATAAATGTAAAAATCAATATGCATTTTGTAATTAACATGATAGTATGGCCTATCAATTCAATTAAATGTCTTTCAGAGTATGTAGTTCCTTTTATTTGGAATTTTTATATCTAAAAATATATATTATAATTACATTATTTGTTGTTTTAGATCACTAAATCAAAAACATTTTATTGTAAACAATTACTTAAATTATTTATTTTTTATCATCGTCATTGGCGTGACAGCCCCATTGTGGGCTACGCCGTCTGCCCACTAGCAGAATACGAGCCGAGAAATGTTTTTCTTTTTAACAGGGCAGGGTTGTCAGCCCTACACCCAACAGCCATATTAGACCGGACCTATGGTTTTGGGGGGATTCGAACCACTACAAACATCCATGGTACCGCCGGGTCTTGAACCCAAAACCTGTGGCTAATCATTCAGCCATCAGGCCCCATTGTTCTATAAACAATTATTTTTAGCAAAAAGTCAATAGTTTTAAGGAAATTTCTTCCTCTTTACCTTTTTTTTATTTGTTGTTTTTGTTTTTGCGATTTTATCAATTATAGTCTTGTATAAGCATGATCGTAATTTTTTTTCTTCTTTCCCCATTATAAATGTTTTAAAGAAACCTCTACTCTAATTTATTGTAATTATTTGTAATCATTTGAAACATTTATTCATATATTTCGAATTCCTTAATTCATAATTTTTCCTGTAATATATAATTGCATTACTTAGACAGCAAAATTTAAAAATTCATAATGAGTTGTCAATATAGGTTAAAAATAAGTGAAATATTTATCTAATTATGCTATAAAACTAAGTTTAAAAAAATTAATTATTTTGCGGAAAAAAACTACAAACCTATTATCTATTTAAGACAACCTTCTTCCCACACATTTTTTAAAGATTCGACGAGGATGTATCAGTGTATTATTTATATTTCAAAAAAGTATAACAAACTGGTTGTGATCTATTTAGAGCAATCTTCTTTCACACACTTCAAAAAAGATTATGAGTTCTATCAACAAAGTACCTGTTGTTATTTTTATTTGAAAAAATATAATAAACCTATTGTGATGTATTTAGGACAATCTTCTTTCATACATTTCAAAGAATTACAATTTTTATTGACGATTATGAATCCAAGTATTATTAATATTTCAAACAATATTGCAAAACCTATTATGATCTATATTTTGAACAATCTTCTACTTTCACACATTTCAAAGGGATTATAAGTTCTATCACGACGAGGATGTATCAGTGTATTATTTTATATTTCAAAAATACTGCGAACCTACCTATTACGATGTATCAGTGTATTATTTATATTTCAAAAATACTGCAAACCTATTACGATCAAAGGACAATCTCCTTCTGTCACATTTCAAAGGATTATAAGTTCTATCGACGAGGATGTATCAGTGTATTATTTATATTTCAAAAAATACTGC
>BPLR01016006.1:0-28310 GCA_021605095.1 Caerostris extrusa | reverse complement strand
TCTCAAATCCACATGAATTTGATTAGGGAGTTCGTGGATCGATCCTGTTGCTTCGTTGGATGTAGGTAAATCTTGGTCAACCCTTTGAAAGCGAACACGATTTCCATGCAGTATCGTAAATGGCAATTTTGAGGCCTTTTCCTTTCGAACTCGCTACATTTGGATGGTAGACGGGTATTCGTCTAATCGCTTCATTGCGGATCTGAGGGCATTTAGAATGAAAAAAGAATTTTGTAGAGGTAATCCATAACAGAATCGATATAAAGATCTCCTGTGACTTTGTTTGCTATGAACAAACCACGGCGCATTAACAGTTCTGGTTTATGTCTTTATTTTTGAAAGACTTGCAATTTCTTTAAATTTCTGGTCGAGGTGGAAGCACAAAAATGGGACATCCGTATAAAAAGAATCAGTCGAAGGATAGACTTGTTTGAAGCAAAAAGCTTGTGTCTGCTCGCTAGTAGCTTTCGAGCAAATGCAGGCTTTTTGACCCTTTTTTGCTCAGCAATTGCTTTCCAAACTACTTTAGAGATGTGGAGTCGAAATTCAATCCTTAGGATCATACTGTTGAATCCAGTAAGTACCAAGGGGCCAAAAACCATTTTGATTTTTCTGCCATTACCTATAATTTCTAGACCAGTCGCCGAGTACGCGCTCTGAGCGAGCATATGCTTGCTAAATTCGCTGGTTCAATTACTACAATTACTATTGCTTATATCCATACGACCGTGACACTTGACGACATCTAGTGATCATAAGCGGAAATAGGTAGATAATATCCTTTATTGCTAACAGATGACGCTAGTTAATTTAGCTTTTCCATTCCTGAGGGATTTGCAGGATAGAAATCATATGTTTTATTCAGGATATATACATTCCAAGCATCGATATACATACATACATATGCGATACTCTTTACCCCAACATAACTACCGAGAGTAACCGCGGGATGTTCACTAGTTTATAATGTTACTGGGATTCATTTCAATTATTTGTTAGTTGTTATGCTTCTGCGTATTATGCTTTACCCTAGCAAGTCAATAAAACCGAGTTATTATCATTCTGTGTAGTATTCTGTGAAATATTAGCTTTTTAGACACATTACTTATATTAGCAGCAGTAAATGGTTTCCCAAGTTTCTCTAATGAATGAGCCATGTGAAAACTAGCATGAGTTGCTGCTCCTTGTCCACATATTACTTTTTTTAAACAATAATTGCTGATATTTTCAGGCCGCATTTAAAAGATGTATTTTCTAATCGGTGGCTATCTATATATTTGGAGTAATTCTGCAAGTAATGTTCATTCTCATAATGACGTTTCATATATTGTATCCCTGTTGATAATGTTTTTAGAAATATACACAAAGCCTTATTATGACTCGATGAGGAAATTATATTCCCCTTGTTTTTAAATGTCCTACGCTCACTACCCATGTGTCATTTTTTGAAGAACGTCCGTGGAAAATGTGTGAATGTGTTTTGATTTCTGGGTACTTACATATTAACGGTACCTTGGCGACAGTGCGCCAATAAAGAGCACACGCGCTAACCGCAGCTACAGATTTGGCGGTTTTGGGTGGCACCCATCTATTCTATTGGTTTGGTAACCTTAGTCGCTATTAGATTGGCGACACTTAAAACCGCCAAGTCTGTCGTCAAGGTACCGTTAATACGTAAGATACCGATTTCTGTTGTTTCTCTGTCTTTATTGGTTTTTCTTTTCAATTTTCTGTTTAGTCTGTCTAGGGCCGGCGATTTTCGTGTTATGAGTACCGTTCCAACGCTATTTATGATTTTCACTCTAATCACATTCAAATAAAGAAGTGGTTGTTGGAATTTGAAATGTTCCCCATCGTGTCACTGTAATCATAACTGTCAAAGTTGAACTATAGTTTCTTATCATTCTTCAGCTCATAACTCAAAATACTTTAAACCGAACTTTCATTCAATTTTTGGGAATGGTACGATAGCTAGGGATTCGTATATAGAGAGATTTTTATAATCACCCTGTATATTAGCGTAAACGGTTAGCACAGTCAACAAGAATTAACTGCTTTTCCACTCTAGTAGCTAGTGTTTTCTCCCATTTGTGGTGGAAGTTTTGGTATTGAAGGTCAATTAACAGTTCCCTACCTACAACATTTTCGAAATCTTTTCTACCCCAGTGAATAGTCAGGGAATTTCAACAAAAGTTTTTTAAATGTTGAACTTGAAGTTATTTTAAATTGAATTCAGATAGGTCACAGACTATGCTTTTGGGTTTTTGTCAAACCACAACTGTTTTCCTGTAACTTAACTTTCTTACATAGAGACTCACAGCAATGGTTTTGATAGAATATTCTTGTTTTAGAGGGATTGCATTACAAGAGGAAATTCAGTTGAATAAAATGTAACCAATCTCTTATTTTCCTATCCAGTTTCTTTTTTTCGACACAATACCATTAAAAAAAAAAAATCTTCCCTAGAGTCCTGAAAAATTTCTTATCTGTGCGTCCCTTATCTTACAGCCATTTTATCTTTAAAGAAGTAAAATTATGTTTCTTCAATTTCGATCATATTGAGGGCATTAGAGAGAACACTGTTGATCACGTTCTTCATGTTCATATTCCCACGAGTTCTTCCGGTCTCTTCTTTCTGTTTAAACCCTTCTGTGTGTTTGTGATTTTTGACGAACTTTATTTACCACACGTTTTTAATCTAGTGAGAATTCGTATTTTCCCAAACAAGAAGCGTACCTGCGCAATGAGAAACATTCCGAATATTTAGGTTTATTTTATTTTTGCTAATGAAAAAAAACAAACAAACAAACAAACAAGTAATATAAAAAATTAAGTCAATTCCTACTTTTTTCACTATATTGCAGAAAAGTCCTTTACAAATAAAGTTGAAATTTTCTTCTTACATCTGGCGCCATCTATTATTGGATACATGCGACTTACATTTAAAGAAAACTAAATTTAATTACTGAATTAATATTTGCAAAAACTGTATTAACATCCAGTGTCATCCCCTACAAGTTAAAAAAATGTATTTGAAGTTGAGTGGATGAAAAGTATTTTATGAACGATTGAAATTTTGAACAAAATATATATAGGGAGAGTGTCAACTAATAGTAGAAATTAAAAAATACAGACAATTTCTGTTTCAGATGACAATATTTTTTTGACAAAATGATGTTGAGAATTGAACAAAAGGATACAAATCTGTAGAATTTCTTCTTAAAATTTGTGATTTAGTACTTTATGTAATTAATAACAAATGTTATATACTTAAATGCTAGTTATTTCGATAACACTATTTTACTACTGTAACACGTTATTAAATTTTGAATTAATCTACGATAACTAAAGTGTGAAAAAAATACTAAACTCAGCACAGTAGGTTACAACAAATAGATCTATTTGTTGCAGACTCATGTTGGGAATGTTCCGTGAGATTCTAGTCATAACATTCCTGTCTCAACATATAACCAGAATGTGATATGAACTTGTAGCAAAACGAGGAGATAATGAAAATAAATTAAATGAATTTTTACATCAGATAATTTCATGTATTGACTCTTACATATTTAGCAGTTTGGGGCCTGAATGGCCGAGTGGCTAGCGCTCTGGCGCCCGGTACCATAGGTTTCGGGTTCGAGTCCCGGCGGTGCCATAGATGTTTGTAGTGGTTCGGAATCCACTTTAAACCGTAGGTCCCGGTCTAATAGGATAGTAGAGTGTTGCAGGGGCATTGTTACTCCGCGTCCGTGGCTTATCTTCAAGTTACACGCGCCCCCTGGGTAATGCAAAGTGAGTAACGTCTGTGCAGCGCTTGCCTTAAGGCATCCATGACCAAGCTGTCTAAGTGTTTATCAGCTGCAGTAGAAAGAAAAAAATATTTAGCAGTTTGATGTAAAGTAGGTACAAGTTTTGTAAAATTGTCAACAGTTTTGAAAATTTTAAAATTTTTAGCTTCCCTTAGTTTTAAAATATGAAATTCATAAATAAGTTATTTTTAGGCCGCAAAATGAAACGAGGATCTCCAATCGAAATATGAAAGCTGACACACACACACACACATACACACATCTAAATATTCTTCCAAAATATTACTTTTTAGTATCGACGAATAATAATTATCCAAAATGCGTGAATCTTTTGAATGCGATTTCGACTGGTGCAACAGTCGAATAGGAGGAATAGAATTTATTTATTTTCAAAAACATTATTTTTAGATTGAGGGATGAGACGTCAAATATTAATACTTTATTAAATCAGTTGTTGAATCAGAGCTCACAATCGACCAAAAACAACAACGAATTGATGATTCTAAGCAGCGTTTGGAGCTGTTCAATCTTAATAGACCCGAATTTTTGCATCGATATGTGACAATGGATGAAACATGGCTCCATCATTTCACACCGGAGTCCAATCGACAATCAGCCGAGTGGATTGCACGTGATGAACACTAAAAATGCTATAACTTCATTAAAAATGCTGTAACTCACATACTAATAGTGCGACAGCTGTCAAATTTATACACGTGTCTTTTGAAGGTTAGGGCTAACTAAAATTCATATGGATTTAATACTAGTAGCGCCATCTATGTGTCACCCTATGAACTTTTCAGTCAACCTGCTATGTGGCAATCACTTTTGAGTAATATTTTTATACGAATAATAAGTGCCCCATAAATGATTGGCCTATTTAAAAAATGAATAAAAAAGCAGAGAAAAATAGAAACACTATGTGCTTGGGATAATAGTAAATTTTCTATCACAGAAGATTGTTAAAAAACACAGATTCTATTCTTTTTTGAATAGGCCAAACTTTAAGAGACACCAAAGTATATATATATGTAAATAAAGAAAAAACACCCGACAAATTTTTTTTTAATGTAAATATTAAAAATTACTTTTAAGAAATCATCAGCAGACAAATATCAATATGTATCATCTTACCAGTTAAAAATGTAAGGGAGAAAAAGAAGAATAATAATAATAAAAGAAAAACTTAAAATTTCGATAATATGAGTACAATGAATTATAAACACAGAACAGAAATATGCGCTGGGGAGCTGACATAGAAATGGCTATGCAATTAACAGGATACTAACCAACTAACATAAACACAGGTGAAACCAGAAGTTTATAGTAAAAAAGGAATAAATAAATGTAGGATTTGTTTGTGTGGTAATCAGCAGGCGGCGACACATCACGGTTGCTCGTCTTTGACAGCCTGTTTACAATGTGGGGGAGTATTCCACTTTGAACTCTGACCCCACGAGAAGGGGTGAGGTCCCCGTACATGAAGAAAGAAGAAGAAAAGAACGGCTGGCGGTCAACGAGGGAGGAGCGAGATAGGGCAGGATGCGTCAAGCAGCGAGAGAATATGCTTACCCCTTAATTAATAACTAATGTAAATATCATTGTAAAATAGCGTGTAATTAAATGGCTTTATTTTAAGAAACATCGCATTACTTTATTGTGTCTGTCAAATCCCCCAGACACCCACTACAAAAGTCCAGCCATTGTTCGATTGGTGGAGAAGTCTACAAAAACTGTGGACTCGACCGGGATGAATCTATTAGAAGCGGTTGAAGTCTACATAAATGAAGATAAACCTGCGAAAAAAAGTATGGCATGGGATACAAAATATTCTGAAGGCTTTCTTTCTATGAAGAGTGAAATACTTAACTTAGGAGTGATTGAATAGACGCAGATGATTCAGTTTTTATTTTCTTGGTAAAAGTTTTTGGGATAATTAAATATTCATTTTCTTCTATATAGTTCATTAATTTGATGGCTCATGGATTGTAAGCCATATTTGGGCATTGAATGTAAGTAATCTGAGAAGGAATTTTGAGAGAAATAGGCAACAGACGTTTCCTTTTGAAATTTCTTTACAGCAAAAAAAAAAAAAAAAAAAAAATGCCACTAAACCTTCATTAATAATTACTGAAATAATTAATTAGTTACATCAAATAAAAACAAAAATAGTTAATAGAAGAAGTACTCTGGAAAAGGAAGAAATAAAAATACTTAACTGAAAAATAATGTGTAAAAAAAAATTAAATAAAGGAAACAATTAGGGGTCCCAGCACTATGCCATCAAAAATTAAATAAACATAAAATTGCAATTGGAAAAAAAAAATACTATTTAAATATAAAAATTTAATTTTTTGAACAAGATTGATTCTATCGGTAGATCAAGGAAGAAAACTGCTAATTGGAATCGGACTCAGAAAAATACTCCGACTTTAAATCAGAAATTTCCCCTATTTTTCCTTACAGATATTTGTCCTATTTTTCATTACAGACATATTTCCCTATTTTTCCCTACAGACATTTTGAACTACCCTACAGACATTCACATCCCATCGACTTCGCTTTCTTTGTCTCTGAACCACCGGCTTCCACCCACTGCTTGGACTGCTGTTTTATTTCTGGCGTGTAGTGGAGGGCCCATGTCTCATCCATGGAGGCACATCGCAGCACAAAATCTGTCGGATCCCTATTGGATCAACGCTGCCATTTTCCACCTGAAGAGATTGCAGGTCTTCCAAAATAAAGTTTTAATGAGAATCACAGATGCACCACATTATTACAATAGACATTTCATCCACGCCGACCTTAAAATCGAGACTATTCTAAATTACTCCAAAATGCTAGCTGAAAACTTTCTTAATAAAATCCCGCTCAGCGATAATCCTTTAATGCTAAATCTACCTGAATATTTACCACATAAATATAATAAAAAACGACCTCGGGCAATTTTTGAACTTAATTTCGACACCTAAAGGAATACACATGATGATGAATGAAGTGGTATATGGGGATGTGAAGCAACAAGGACTATAATCCCCTAATCACTATATATATGAACAGTTAATTTTTCCTTATTTTTAATATGTCACTCTCCACAACGCTCTACGATCGTGTTAGACCGGGACCTACGGTTTAAAGTGGATTCCGAACCACTACAAACGTCCATGGCACCGCCGGGACTCGAACCCGAAACCTGTGGTACCGAGCGCCAGAGCGCTAGCCGCTCGGCCATTCAGGCCCCTAAGAATACACATAGGTCCAGGATAATAATGAACGTAAACATAACACAATTTTCTGCCAAATCGTATTCGACAAAATTCACCACCACAGCTTCCAATAGGAAGCCCGCCTCAAAATAACTCCGCCCTCTCGTGGTATTTATAATGTTTTGGAACCCAGTTGAAGTCAGTAGAGCAGCGGGTTCGAACCTGACCTGTCCCTTTAGTCATCATTTCTAGCAGCATTTACTCTACTCCGTAGTATACTCCTAATTGTTTTTATGTATATATTTTTTCTGTAACTGGTTTTTTATCTTGTTTCTTTTTCTTTTCATTTTTTATTCTTAACTTGTATTTATTTCACTAATGGGCAATACCTTTATCACTCATTACTGTTTATAATCATCAATGCTTTATTCCATACCATGAACTTTAATCTATAATCCTGGAGTAATAGGTCATCATAGACCAAGGAACTCCGTAAACACAAGGACGACGACGACGACGAAGTCAGTAGCTCCATCATTCCCGTGTTGCTTGCGCTACCTTTCCTTGTTTCTTTCCCTCTTAATTTTTCAGAGTTTTTAACTTTTATGCACTGTGCAAAGATTAAACTTAATTTTATCTAATTATGCAGCTTATACTATCTAATTATGCAGCTTAATTTTAAATTTTAACCGGAGGCGCGGGCATTTTTCCCCGGTACTCGATAAATAACACAACTTTGCACTTTGCAATTGATCCAAAGATTGCTGTGAAAATCTTTCGCGCGTTTGCTTTTGATCGGCATTCAGCAAATGCGGCACTCATCTTGCGCAGAGCTTTGGCATCCCTAATTCTTCGTGCGAGATGTTCGCACTCTTTCTTCCGATATCCCCACAGCCTCAGCTATCTCACTCACCTATCGTCCAACACGATAACATGCACTTTTGGATGGTTTTCGGTGTGGTTGCTATTTTTGGCCTTCCTTCACGTGGGTCATCTTCGAGGGATGTGCGACCACGTTTAAATTCAGCTGCCCCTTTTAACGGTTGACGGAGAAGGAGCAGAGCCTCCCTAAACTTTTGTCAACGTCGGAGGAATTTCCTTAGGGGTTAATCCATCTAAAATGAAGAATTTTATAACCGCACGATATTCAAGTGTATCCATTTTAACGAAAAACACGCAAGACGTCTAGTGCAAAAATTCGTGTAAACAAACTAATTGAGAGAACAAGTTGAAACTTGTCACACCAACTATTGACACGTGGACCCAGGCAGGAATAAAAATTCTTGCTGATTGGAGCGCCATCTCTGTGTCAGGCTGAGAACTTTTCACCTTACCCTCGTATAAGTAAATGTGTAAATTTTAAAAATACATATAAGTAAATATGTATAAATGTTAAAATATGTATAAGTAAATATGTATAAATGTTAAAATATGCATAAAAATGTATAAATGTTAAAATATGTATAAGTAAATATGTATAAATGTTAAAATATGCATAAGTAAATATGTATAAATGTTAAAATATGCATAAGTAAATATGTATAAATGTTAAAATATGCATAAGTAAATATGTATAAATGTTAAAATATGCATAAGTAAATATGTATAAATGTTAAAATATGCATAAGTAAATATGTATAAATGTTAAAATATGCATAAGTAAATATGTATAAATGTTAAAATATGCATAAGTAAATATGTATAAATGTTAAAATATGTATAAATGTTAAAATATGCATAAGTAAATATGTATAAATGTTAAAATATGTATAAATGTTAAAATATGTGTGAGTAAATATATAAATGTTAAAATATGTAAGTAAATATGTATAAATGTTAAAATATGTATAAAATATGTATAAATGTTAAAAAATATGTATGAGTAAATATGTATAAATGTTAAAATATGTATGAGTAAATATGTATAAAATAAAATATGTATGAGTAAATATGTATAAATGTTAAAATATGTATGAGTAAATATAAAATGTTAAAATATGTAAGTAAATATGTATAAATGTTAAAATATGTATGAGTAAATATGTATAAATGTTAAAAATATGTATGAGTAAATATGTATAAATGTTAAAATATGTATGTATAAGTAAAATATGTAAATATAAATGTTAAAATATGTATGAGTAAATATGTATAAATGTTAAAATATGTATAAATATGTATAAATGTTAAAATATGTATAAAATATGTATAAATATGTATGAGTAAATATGTATAAATGTTAAAATATTTTACTCATACATATTTTAAAAATAAAATGTAAATATGTAAAAATATGCATGAGTAAATATGTAAAAATATGCATGAAAAAAAATGTGGTAAATATGTAAAAATATGCATGAGTAAATATGTAAAAATGCATGAAAATATGTAAAATATGCATGAGTAAATATGTAAAAATATGCATGAGTAAATATGTAAAAATATGCATGAGTAAATGTATAAATGTTAAAATATGTTTTCATTTATTTATTTCAAAATTATCTTGGGCTGAACACAAATAAAGGCTTTAAAATACACACAAATATTGTGTCTATTTAATGAAGAACAATTTTAAATTAATTTTGTAATTTGAACTTAATTCTATTTACAAAATTAGCAACAAATCAAAGTTTAAAAGTTTAAAGTTTTTTTAGTTTAAATTTAACTTCAGATTATATGCTCTTTTGATAATTTAGTAATTTGGAAAAATCTGTATTATAGCATAAAATAAATAAATGTATATGAATTAATTACATAACCAAATAAATGCTTTTCAAAAGCTTTAAAATGCGAACAAAAAGTAAATTATTAAACATTCTATAGAGTAACAAATACTTCAAATACCACAAATCTGTCGCTTCAGGAGTTTTAGGCGGAACCATTATTGTTTGTTTATGTAAGTAGCACTTTCACATGCTCATAAACTGTCACACTGGTAGTTCTTTTAATAAAATATTTATCCGTTTCCTAGGCGGGTACGAATTTATTGAAGATTGCTTTTTGTTGACTTTCATGAAACCATTCGTGGTGTCAATTATGAGTTACGTCTGCCGCCAATAATGTATAATCAAAGCAAATGTTTAGTCTGCGTATAGTTAGTTTTGCAGCTGAATGTTAATCAGTTAATTTGTAATGCACTGATTTCTGTTCGCTTACAACACAGGAATTATTGTTAGAATAAAATTGTTAACTAAACATATTAGATCACCAAACATTATAGTTATTAGTAAAGAAATATCCTCAACAGAGGCATTTTTCTGTTTTAATGTAATACTTAATCATCAATTCGGGAAGTAAAGTTTGCTGGAATATTTACAAACCAGAACGTAGAAAAGGCTTTTTTACCTAATGTAATAGTAGTAGTATCTTACTTCTTAAAATAGTTTCTATCTGAATGTTTAATTTATATGGTAACAGGAATTTGGGATTACATTTGATATTAGCTACCAGTATAGGTTGAATGATTTGATTTGATGTAGTAGATTTTAATGTATTAAAATAATATTAACAATGAGTTTTTGTGACTTTTTATTTTAATTAAAGTCATATACTTTCAAAGAAATTTGATAAAACTGTAATTGGCCAAGTTCAAGTTTTTTCAGAACTTTTTGTTGGTCTGAACGAGTCTGTAGTTTCTGCCTTTGAAAACAGTTTTCAGAAAAACATTTTTAATTTAGGAAGTAGAGAAATAGGTTGAAAGGAAGTAATGCTGGAAAAATTTTTGTACTTTTTTCAAGAAATAGTAGAACGAACACTCTTAAGACTTTTTGGCTGAAGAGGGTATTTAGAAGCACTGATGAAAATGTTTAGACAATTAAAAAATTGCACATAAAATACCATTGCAACCAAAAAGCTTTCCTTTGGCCAATATTGGAATTAACCTTGTTAATCAGAATAAGTAAATTAGTCTTCTTAAAATGTTATTTTTCTTTTTATTTGTGTGTCTGATGATGGTCTTTCTTGTGGGTAAAAGCTTTTTTAAACTCATTTAATGCTATATCTTTAACATTTTCTTAAAGTTTATTCAAAGTTTCTTTAAGCAGGGGCCTGAAAGGCTGAGTGGCTAGCGCTCGGTACCATAGGTTTCCTCGGTTCGAGTCCCGACGGTGCTATGGATGTTTGTAGGGTTCGAATCCACTTTAAACCGTAGGTCCCGGTCTAATAGGATCTTAGAGGTTGCGGGGACACTGTTACTCCGCGTCCGTGGCTTATCTTCAAGTTACACGCGCCCCCTGGGTAATGCAAAATGAGTAACGTCTGTGCAGCGCTTGCCTTAAGCAACCAAGACAGCTGTCTAAGTGTTTGCCAGCTGTATTAGCAGAAAAAAAGTTTCTTTAAACAACAAAGCTGATGGAATTTTGTCTTTGCAAATGCTTTTGAGTGAAATTCCGTACAGAGAAGAATTTCATGTACCGAATTTTGCAACGTGATTCTCTTGAATTTAAGGATTAGTTATTTGCAAAGTGCTCTCTTCTTGGAGTAAATAATTTGATTCTTGGCTGTTTTTACGCCTTCACTTTTTATATTTTTTTCTGATAGATTTTAATTCTTTTTTTTATTGAAAGTTCATTATACCACCATATAGTTTGAAAGGTGTGAAAGATGCATTTTTATTGCAGAAGAATCATCAGTATGAGAATTAGCTGTTTTGCAGAATTTCATTGCTGCTTCTAGTTCTTGTTCGTTGCTAAAGTGGAAAATATATTTGAGCTTTTCAGAAACATTGGGAACGATGTGTTTAACAAATCTGTAGTTCAATCTTGTTCACAAATTTGGGATGTAGATTAATTTAACATCTATTAAAATTTTTTTGACTACTTCTCATTCATTAAACGTAAGAAAAAAATATTAAATTTATTTCAAAAATATGCATCGAACATTGTTTTTTTGAGCTCGTTTTTTTTTTTTTTTGATGAGATTTGCTTATAAATGCTGGGGGTGATACGTTCTTGCATATATTTGAAAAAAAAAAAAAAGTATAAAATATGCAATATCATGTTAGTTTTATCAGTTTTGCTTATAAGCAATTAATCATAGTATTTGTATGTTCTTGAATAATGACTTTTTATTTAATAATAATATTCGAAAAACTACTTGCAATGCACAACATTGGTAGTAAGCTTTTACTACGAATTAGCAACTTATTCAATAGAAGTATTTAACTTAAAGCATGTGAGGTAAAAGTAAAGAATATTGGATTATTTTTCAAGTAAGTCATACGAATAAATAGATTCTGCCTTAAAATATACTGTTGTAAAAGAGTGCTAAATAAGATCAACTAACTTTTAGCCTAATAAATGCATGACTCGACATCCTTTTAGTCCCACGAAATATAAGTGAAGGATATACCAGACTCGCTGACTAGCCCTCTGATTTGACAGCTCTTATCCCTTAACATCCTCTTTATTGAATTGTCCTTCCTAAAAAGATTTACTGATTATCGTGTGACGTCGTGTGGCGAATAAAGAGAGAAAACAGAGTAAGGATGGGTGGTCGGAGAAGAAATGAAATTTCTGCGTGGTAAACAACCAGACTTTTGTATAAACAAGTAATATAAAAAAAAATTTAAGTCAATTCCTACTTTTTTTCACTACATTGCAGAAAGTCCTTTATAAGTAATTTTCATTCTTTTTTAAGTTAGAAAAAATTCTCTCTCACTCATTTATTGACATGTTTCATTTTCCATTTTGTTCCCCCTCCTTGACTCAGACTAGAACCCAGAATGAAAAAAAAATTTTTTTCCAGCGATCTACACGCTTCGCCACTGATGGTATTTACTGATGGTACTTTATATCCTTCTAAATATCTTATATAAGAGAAATTTTTTTTTCTCCCATATAAAAGTGAAATTAATTAATTAAATTTAATGAATGAAATAATATTTGAAAAAAACTGTAGTAACATCAAGTGTCAACCACTACAAGTTAAAAAAAAATGTATTTGAACTTGAGTGAATGAATAAAAAGTACTTTATGAACGATTGAAAATTTGTACAAGATATATTAATATATATAGGGAGAGTGCGAACTAATAGTAGGAATTGAAAAATAGAGTTCGCTTAAAACTAAGCTTGAGCTGGAGATGACTTGAATATTTCCTTTAACTTAGACCTTACACACTGTTAGGATCAACAATGTTGCAACGTTAGCATCTGCAATTTTACTTTTTGAAAAATGTCACTGTAATAAATAATATGTGACTATTGTTCAGAAAATACCGACAAATTAAAATTATACTATTACGTGAGAAAACATAATAGAAGGAAAAAATCATCTTAATAAAGCATTTATAGAAGCTTTGTAAAAATACTATTTACTGTTTAGTCATCTCTTCGTTGTTGTTTCGTATTTGTAGACTAACTACTTTAAGGAAATGTGTCGTTGTCTTAAGGATAGTATGGATAGATGTTAGGTATGATGCTGAAATATGGAGATTATATTTGATCTATTAATTAATGGGTAGCGCATGAAACACTAGTTTATTGACATCTTTGTGACGTTTAATCCCATGACTGTCAACATTGACTCTTCGATCGGTGAGGAAAAGATGGAACGACTTCCAGCGGAAATTTATGAATAGCTACTCCACATTTTCAAGATACATAGTGAAATTCCTGAAAATCCTACTGTGTAGTATAAGTGTCAATGCGAGGTATTTTGATAAAATCACAACCGCTTCTACATTTTTTAAAATTTTCTGTGCTTCACATCATCAACTGACTCAAACCCACCTCTGCAGTTTGTGGTATCAACCATTTTATAACGAATGTGGTTTCTGCAAGACAAAAATATATTACACTCATGTCCATAAATTAAGGATAATTCAGAATAACCCAGAAATTGAACTCTAAAATAAAAATTTCACCTGTAGAATTATCACACACATCTTGAAGAAGAATATGCAAATTACACGAAACCACCAGATGGCGCGGATAGTACGTCACAATGACGAGTGTAAGAGAGGGGTACATAAGGAATGGTGGAAAAGAAGTAAAATTGTTCACAGGCGCTGTAAAAGCCTTTCAGTGCAATAACCGCATAGTTATGGCACAAAGAAAGCATTTGGTTAATTTTTTACGTGGTAGAATTATCGGACGACTGGAATGTGGACGTACCCAGCTGGAAGTATCCGAGGAACTTGGAATCGCCCAGAGTGTCATCTCCAGGCTTTGGCAAAGATTCCAAGATGATGGTAATGTGAGTAGATGTTACAGCACAGGTCGCCCCCGAGTTACAACGCCGAATGAGGACCGGTATTTAGCAGTTACTGCCAAAAGAAACAGACAGAGCACAGCATCAGACCTGTTTCGTTAGCTACCGGTACGACAGTTTCAAGGCTGACCGGGTACAGACGCTTAGGGCACATTGGTCTATATGCTCGTAGGCCTGTCAGATGTGTTCCACTTACCGCAACTCACTGTCGCCTGCGATTAACCTGGAGTAGAGAGCGTGCATTCTGGACACCGCAACAGTGGTCTGGTGTGATGTTTTCCGACGAGTCCAGGTTTAGTTTACAGTCTGATTCTCGCTGGACTTTCATATGGAGAGCGCCAGGTACCCGTTACCACCAAGAGAACACCATTGAACGACACCGTGACGGTGGTGCAGGATGGCTCATTTGGGGAGGAATTATTCTTGGTTCCAGAACTGACCTGCATGTTCAGAGTGTCACGATGACAGGCCACATCTATCGGGATGTCATTCTGGAACAACATGTACGTTTGTTTCGGGGCGCCATGGGTGCTGAATTTCTGTTTATGGATGACAACGCCCGTCCTCACCTTGCAAACATTGTAGACGAATGCCTTCAATTGGAGGATATCACCCGTATGGATTGGCCAGCATACTCACCGGACTTGAATCCAATAGAGCATGTGTGGGATATGCTTGGCCGACGAATTGCAGCCCGTCAACCCCTCTCACCTGTCAACCGGAACTTCGGAGGGCATTGCTTGATGAGTGGTGTAATATTCCCCAAGATCAGATTGATAATTTGATACTTAGCATGCCTAGGCGTTGTAAGGCCTGTATTGCATAGTCCGGGAGACATACTCCATATTAACCATCCTACTAACCATGTTATACTGTTTTTTGTAAATAGGTTCTTTTTTTGAAATTTGCTCCAGGAGTAAAAATCGCAATTTTTATTAATTATGTCAAACATATAACATCTTTTTTGCTCTTTACCTTTTGTTTAATAAATAGACTTTACAAATATGTCAAATTTGTTTTGCTCTGTCTCTTTCTTTGCCTGAACTTCATTATCCTTAATTTATGGACATGAGTGTAAAATATCGACCGATGTTTTTACGAATTGTGAAAAGATTTGAGTCTGGTGTTTTAATAATAATAATAAATAAGATAATAAGGTACAATTAATAAAATTATAAAGAATTTACGTGAGATAAGTTATAACGACAAAAAAATTTATATTCTTATTTACATTATATCTGGAATATGAGCATTGGGTATAACAAAGTTATTTTTCTCATTATTTACACTTATTATATTTAAGTGTAAATAATATTATATTTAAGAAAAAGGACAAACATATGGAAATAGTTAGAATTTAATGGCTTTATTCATCTCATTTTTAAGTACGTATACAAATGATTTTAATACATAATTTAATCTATAAAGTTTTAATTCTCCAGTTGATGCCGTTATCCCTAAGATATCGAAAGAAAAGTAACGTATAAACCATCTACATGAAGATCCATTTCGTGAATTAAAAATATAACTGGTAAACTTTTCTAATTACTTTGAAGTATTATCGATATTAATTATCTTATCTTTATAATTACTTATTAATTGCTGTATCATCGGTATTTTAAATGAAGCAGAACCTCACATTTTAGATATGTTAGTTTAAAATTATACGCCTACTTAATAACTTTCCTCGACTTAGAAAATCTTAAGAGCTTATCGGCTTAGCAAGCATTAATAACATTTCTAAATTACGACTTCATAACGTGGATAATCTTCATGTTAAGTTGTAGTATTTTAATATGCATAACTAATATTTTTTTCGCTGTGGGTATTTGGGAGTATGAAATTTAAGAAACGATGAATTAATTGGTGACAAATCATATTCTCTAGGTAGCCGTATTTAAATTCTATTTAAGGTGTGAAAGAATATTGGAGTATAAAATGTCGGATGAAAATTGTTTATTTCTTTTTGAGTTTGATAACGAAATCTTTCTATATAACACGTCAATTACCCAAATTTTTGATATTTTAACATTTAATGCAGAAAGTATCTTTCATTGGAAAAAAAATAAAAAATTTATATTAATTTTAATATTAAAAATCCTATAATAATAAAAAAATCCATGCTCTTTTTTGTTTTAGTGTTTTGAACAAATGTGAAAAATAATTAAATATTAATACTTTCAGAATACATTAAAAACAATACACACTTTAATAGTTTAATTAAAATGTTTCAAAGGTAAATTTACTACATACTTATAACATGCACACCGATTTTCATATTTATAAGGACAATATATTTTTATGATACAATTTAATACTAAAACAACGGAATCTAACCAGCAATAAAATAAAAATTATTTTAATTTGAAATCACCAAAAGTAACTACTTTTATTTATTTATTTTTTGGTGATATAATTAATTACATGATAAAAAAAATTAATTTTATGTAAACAATAATAATTTTTTTAAATAATATTTTATGCTGGAACAGTCGTCGTCTTTTATGGCTTAAGGCAAGGCCTGCACCGACGTTACTCACTTATCACACAACCAAGGTGGTTCGTGTAGCTTGAAGATAAGCTTTGAACGCGGAGTAACAATTCCTCGCAAATCTCTACGATCCTGTTAGACCGGGACCTATGTTTTAAAGTGGATTCCGAAACACTACAAACATCCATGGCACCGGCGGGACTCGAATCCGAAACCTACCGAGCGCCATAGCGGTAGTCATTCGGCCATACATGCCCCTTATGCTAACGTATAAGACAGTTAACTTCCCCACTATTTATTAAAATTATTGTTTTAGTTGAAATTTTTTTTTGCATGAAATATTTGAGAATAATCTCTGATATTATTATTTCAGCAAGTTATTTCAAATGATCCATCTCAAATTCATTGCAGTTTGCATAAACATTCTATGTAAAGTCTAGAAAAAGAAATTTTGAAAATAAAACATATTGCATTCTAATAGTAAGGGTTCCACCATGCATTTCCACAAAGAACTTGGAGGTAGATCCTCCTTTCAAGGAAGAGTTGACCTTTACGTTAGACCTATTTTTCGCGTCTTCTCTCCCCCATCGTACGACCTTGGAGAGAGGAGGAAAAGAAGTATACAGAGGAGTGAAAGTTCCAGGCAGTACGTGGGGTACAAGAGTTGAGAGAAGAGTCCCAGGCAGTACAGGTACAAAAAGGAGGGTACAAAGACCCTTAAACGAGCCAACTTTTACGGTGATTTTATAAATAATTATTATATAATTTTGTTTTGTGTGTTATGTGCTGCTGTTGTGCAGTTCTGTCTTATAAATATGACAGCTAAAATATCGCGTATTTATTTTAAGAAATCATTTAGTCCATCCAGGAGCAACACTGAATCAAGACAAGACCACATGCATATCTGGCAGTAACTTCTACTATATTTAAACAAATTATTCTTAAACGATGTCCTCAAAAGTTTTTCTCCGATGTTTTGAACTGAAGAATTTTGAAGCTACGTCAAAAGAGTGACGTTACTTGCTTTTAATGTGCAAAATTGTTCAACCAATCCTCTCATTGTTCACGCAACACGAGTCTTTTGAGAACCTACTCAAAAATCCCAAGCTTTTGTACGCGAAATAGGAACTTGTACTCTTATTCTGAGGATGTCCTTTTTAGGAAGATGTGAAGACATCCTGTGATGGTAGCTTTCAGCTTTCAGCTGCAATGCCAGTTAATGCAACGTTTGTGGATGATCCTTTTTTATTTATAATATAACCTTTTATTTATAATATAACCTCTTTTATTTTTGTTCGTCATAAATGATTCTGAGAAGAAATTTGTTTTAGAGATTTTATTGCCAAAATTTATTTGAAGGTGGTTGTTTTTTAAGAGACATATACTGAAGAAAATTCTCATTGAAACGTTAATGAAAAATTTTATATTTGAAACTTTCTATTATTTTAAATAACTTTGTTACATTTTTGATGTAAATCTTAAATGTTTATGGAATTATAAAATTTCTTATAACTTTTTAAAATTGTTTATGATTTTGTCACGTTAAATTTATTTAAAGAAAATCTTTTCAAACAAACCATTATTTATTTAAAAATCAATTTTTGGAAAGCATCTTAATTTGGAAAATATTATTTATCAAGATTCTTAATGGCATAGAATATAATGATTCTCAAAATAATAAAATCATGCAAAAATATATGCTTTTCTTTAAGAATTCTTTTAAATATCGAATCATAAAACAAGTATTGCAATATTTTCCCATGTAATATTTAGATTGTTTCATTTTTCTTTACCTGTAAACTTTTTTTAAATCCTATTTGTAGAAATTTTTATGTATATGTCTGCTTTTCAAATATCATATACTGTGCCCCAAAAGTAAGACCAATTATTTTTTATTTCAAAAACTCTTTATTTATTCTTCCGAATTTATTTCATCACCTTCAAAGTAATCCTTCGGGACACAATGCACTTAGGCCATCATTTTTCAATCCTCAACGCATGCTGAAAAGTCATCGGCATGGCCTTCAAAGAGAGCGGCGATTCACGTTGAATCTCTTCAATCGACTCAAAACGGTGTCCCCGGAGTTGTTTTTTGAGATTAGGGAATAACCAGAAGTCGCACGGTCTGAATAAGGTGGTTGTGGAAAGATATGGGTTTCATTTTTGGCGAAAAAGTCACGAAGAATCAATGCAGTGAGAGCTGGCGCATTCAGTGTTTTCGGTATCAATCGGGATTTGACGCATTTGAGGCCCAAAATGGAATTGGCCGATCCTTTTGAAATTCCAACATCATCAGAAAGGAAGAATTGTAAATCGACGGTTTGCAAGCACCTAATCTTTAATTTTTTGGGCGTGAACTTCGTCGGTTGAGGTGGATGGTTGACCAGAGTGCTCTTCGTCTTCAAAGCGTTCTCTGTCTTCTTTGAACTGTTTATAGTATTATTATGTTAGAGGTCTCATGCTTAGTGTAAGTACTCAATTTAAGCTATCCCAACACGTTATATGCCTAAATGTATTGCAAAGTGGTAACCACCACGCATAATTAACATATGCACCCAAATGGGATAAGTAAAGCACATTTCTAATAGCATGATTGGGATAAACTGTGTTCCATTTTTAACTAACATTAAATTCTATGGTGGTAACGTTATCCACTTCAGCACATCTATCTTCAAACAAGTTAACAAAGACTCAATTTTTTTGACATTTTTAATCAAAACGCCATTACTTGCTTGTATGGTGCTGCTTTTGACCACTGCATATCGTGAAAAACCGGCATGACTTTTAATTTTCGAAATATTTATACCTGGCAGCAAGCTTATTACAATTTGTGTTTTGCAAAAGTTTTTTAATTTTGTATTTAATCCCATAATGTAGTGACACCAACCACTTCTTGGGATATCCAGACATGACGTTTATCAATAATCTCCATACACAGCTTTTCCTATTTGGCTGCGCTTGCAGACAACTTTATCTGCATAATGCGCAAAGCCTTTTTAGCTAATATATGTCTACTTTGGAATTAGATTCAGGGTGTTTACTTAAGCTGGTTTCTGCTCAAAACATCAGCGAACTAAGTCAGCATAATCATGAATAATGATAATCTATGATAATGTGATGATAATCTAGTGTAAAAGGACTATGCCTTTTTAACGGTGTTGTACATGATTGCACTCCTTAGTAGTAAATTGAGTAGTAAGGGTTCGTTCGGGGAAAATTGTAAGGAAAAAAGCTACGAGGGTTAGTGAAAAGTTTTCGGCCTGACAATGAAAGACTGCGACTTTCGATTAAACAAGTAATATAAAAATGTTTATTTTTAAATTCAATTCCTACATTTTTTTTCACTCTATTGCAGAAAGTCCTTTATAAAAAAGTAGAAATTTTCCTCTTACATCTAGCACCATCTATTGGTAGATACATACATACAATTTAAATCTAAAACAAATTAAAATTAATGAATTAAATTTAATTACTGAATTAATATTTGAAAAACTGTATTAACATCCAATGTCATCAAGTTCAAAAAATGTATTTGAATTTTATGAACGATTGAAAATTTGAACAAGATATACAGGGAGAGTGTGAACTAATGGTAGGAATTTAAAAATGATTTTATTTTTCTACATATTCTTCCTTGACTTCAAACACGCTTGGTCCAACGTTTCTCCAACGTCAGTATTCCTTCCCGGAAGTGAGAGTCTGGAAGGTTGTGAAAATATTCATCTACGGCCCTCTCAACTTCTTCATTTGGTGCGAAGCGCTTCCCAGTGCACCCAGGCAGGAAGCATAAATTTTTGCTGATTGGAGTGCCATCTTTGTGTTAAGCCGAGATCTTTTCACCCTACCCTCGTACATTTTTTTAAATAAAATTATAGAGTATTACCGATATAATAAGAAAATATATTGTATACACGGATATAATTAATAATCATTTTTACAGTCCAAAATATCTCACATTATACGAGATGTGTATTTATGCAAAACTAGGAAGTCGAAATAGTTTTTATATGGCATATGAAATGGCATTTAATTAAATCAAAAGTGACAAAAGGCAAATATGAAATAAAAATTTTGAAAAATGTTAAAAAGTATTAAAAAAAAAAACAACAAATGAAGCAGAGTATAAGTAGTCATCTATATTACTGTATTTTGAATTACAGTTAATTTTCAGAATTGAAGTGTTTGTATTTAAAAACGTTTCGCATCGATTAGAGATGTTTTGCTCTGTATATTGCACAAAGTTCTGAAAATTTTTTGGAACAGCTTTAAAAACATATGTACAAAATTTCAGATAAATTAATTAATAACTTTAATTCTACTTTTGGTTCTACATAAGCTAAATTAGCTGATGACCATAAAACAATTTTGCGTGATTTTTTTTTTAACTTCGGAATTTTTTTCTCTCTAGTGTAGAAATGTTGAAAGAATATATCAGAGCAAAATCTTAAAATAATCATTAAACAACTTGGCTCTTAATATGCAAAATTAATAGAAAATGAAGTAAAGTTAATAGTGTTATCTTTTAAAAATTAATAGAAAATGAAATGAATTTTTCCTTAATAGTGTTATTTTTTAAATTTCTGGTATATCCTCCTTATAAACACGAAAAGTTCAAAAATCATATAAGAAAATTGCAGGCAATATATATCTTTTGACACGACTTTAAAGTCTTAAAATGAACTATAGTAAACACATTATTATTTTTAATAAGTAGCTATTAAAGATGTAAATTGTTGCAGTTATAAAATGATATATTTATTTAATCTTATAATCGATAGTCATTTGGTTGAGCTAAGGTAATTTTGGATGTAAAAAAACGGTAGGAATTTAGGTGTTACTAGCAGGTGTTTTCATAATTTCAGTTAGTCGATTGTAGACGTTATTGTTTTGTTTTCAAAAATATTTTGAGGGTGTTTTGTATCGCACAAATAACCATTACGTATTTTTGTAAAGAATTACGAGTATTTAAAACAAATTCTTGCCTACTAATCAGATAGATGTGCAGAATATAAAACATGCAATATTAAATGATGTAATGGACATCCAGAATAGTCTGGATAAGAATGAAACTGATAATAAATATAGTTTAGATTTTTAAGTATTGATTGCTAAGAATAGTTAATTTTTATTCAAACAAATTACATTACATCAGTTTTAAGTGCAAACTATTATTACTTTTAAGACTTGAAAGTCTAACTAAAATATATTTATAGATAAGTCTAAATTTTAAGTTTATGTTCTTATTTATTTTTCCTATTTTTCTCGCGCTTACGAGAAAAAAAAAATTACGCTCCGCCCTACTAAAATGCGACTATTTATAGGATCTATGTGCGCAATTTATATTTTCTTATGTAGTTAATGATGCTGTGGTATATTATAGAGGATTTTTGTTTCTCATTTTCTTCAGTTTTAGGGAAACGAAGAATGATTTAAGAATTTTTACTTGAGGCACTGCGAGGCGTAGCGCTAACTGATGTGACAATCAATACCTTAATCCGTCATTCAGAACTGTAGCTCAGTTAATTCATCAGTTCTTTGAGTTAAAACGAAGTAAGCATTAAAAAATGCATGGTTTATATATTTGACTGAAAACTAATGAATTTTTTTCTGATTTGTTTTAATAGATAAATGGATTATTTTTTTAATTAATTGATCTTATGAGCAAAATGTGCTTTAAATGAAGGTGACCACTATAATATATATATCACATACATATACGGGTTAGTTTTGCAATTTAATAAACAAAGAATTGACTGTGTAATTTTTTAGATATTTTTGAATGTACAGAAGATTTCATAACAATTTAAAGTGAGAATGATTTTTTATAAATGTAATTTTACATGAATCGTAACATTTATATATGTAAAAATATTAAGATACGTTTCAATATGAAATAGTTGATATATAACAAAATAGTGTTTTGAAATTATTTCATAAAACAAAATCGTTTGTAGCTCAGTAAAGAACACTTTGTTAAAAAATGACTTATAGATGTAAATTGAATGTAATTCAAAGCAGTTATAAATATAACATATAGTTATGAGCAGAAGTATTAGGGGGCCCGAAAAGTAATGTCGCTTTCCTACATTAAATTCAAACAGATAAATTTTTATCAAGTTTAATTTTAAAATAAAAATTTAAATAATAATTTTTCATCAGGTTAATAAATTTTTATCAAGTTTTTCAATCAATAATGTAATCACTCTCTTTATGAACACACTTTTGCCATATGGTGTGCAAATTTTCAATGTCGGATCGATACAAATCAATTGGCATTTGAGAAAAATATCTGGAGATGGTATTTTGGACATCATCCGAATTTTCAAATTTTTTGCCACTTAGAAAATGTTGTAGCTATCGGAATAAATGGAAATCTGATGGACAGTATGGTGGGTGAGGCAATGCCTCTATTTCAATTCATTAATTTTTACAAGGGTTCGTCTTGCGCAGTGCGGTCTTGCATTATCGTGTTGCAGAATAACCTCTTTTCTGTTGACAATCACAAGGCACTTTTCAATTAAAGATTGATTTACTCGGTTCAACTGTTCACAGTATACTAGTAGGTTTGCATTCACAGTTTGTCCACATTTCAGCACTTCAAAATGAACGACCCCGCGAATACTCCACAAACCCACATAATCGCCTTTTGGGAGGTAAGCCTGGCTTATTCGGAGAGAGTCACTGCCATTTTGCGTTTTGGATTATCTTAGAGAATCCATTTTCCATCTCAATGATCAAGAAATCCGTTGAAGTAATAGGTTGCACGGGGTAGATCGGTTAGCTTTGTTTTGTTTGCCTTCTTGTTAGATTAAAAGCCTACATTACCTTTACCCAAACATCTGCTCTGCTTTGCTTACTTCACCAATCTGCTGCAAATGTTCCTGGATCGTCGACCAAGGTTGGTTAAGAGTGTTTGACAGTTCCTCGATTGTCTGACACAGATTTGCTTCCACTTCCGACCTTAACATGTCATTGTCTAAACTTGTTGGTCTTCCTGAACGGTACGAATACGAGAGATCAAAATTACCGGATTTCAATTTAGAAAATTAGCTTTGGCACTTACGAACGTCTAAAGCGTTTGGATAAGCATTGGAAATGTTTTTGGTAGCAACCGTTGCATTACTACCCTTGTGAAACTCAAAAGCATAGAATGCCGGATATGTACCTGTTCTGGTATTTGGCTGGACATTTCACCATAAATTGCAAATAAAAACAATATTAAGATTTTATTATTTACGAATAAACAAGTTACTCTAACCTTAAAATGTCTTTGGCACGACTTGGCATTACTTTCTAGCCCCCTGATATTTAAAGAAACTAATTACCTCAAATCCTATATTCCTATAACTTCCGCACACTTCTCATTGGAGTCGATACTTCCTCAGCCCATGGTCTATCACCATTTACGATGTAACAACTCATGGCAAAGTTCGTATCCCATCTGTAATTGTTTTGATCTGTGAAGGTCGGTCGAATAAGCAATCGCTAATTTCATGAGGTCTCATTATCCATGACATTGATTATCTGCTGTGAGATTTGAATGATAGAATGTTATTATGCACTAGTTACAGAATATACTTTCTTTTCCCCGGGGAACAGAAACGTACTCAACGTATCAGACGTACTCCACAAGATTGCTTTGGTAAACGGGTAGAATCTATTTTTTAGCAGAATGTCTCGAAACTAACACTGTATACTTACAGTGGAAAGAATATATTCTTTTCATACTATTTACGAAACAATGTTGGCACACTGATACAGATAACAAAGCTTTGTAAATTTGTTTACGAGTACATTGCCAGTTAGGCCATTTATACTTAGAGCTGTTTAAATAGAGCAGAAATAGTTTTTACGAAGGTCCACCACTAATATTTGTTGCATTACATCCACATTTTCCTATTACAATTTTGAACAAACACTTTCAAAAGGGGCATTAAACTTCATTCTGAAGACAACTTAAGGCCCTACAGGTCTACAGATTTATCGTTCACATTTCTGACATTGACACGGAAGATTTCTACATTCATTTGTAGAGGTTCGAACTAAGTACCTTTGATCAGGAAAACCAACACATAATTCAAGTGGTTGTTCCAGACATTTTACAATATTGTTAAGAATCGTAAATATTCTTCATTGAAGAAATCTCCCTTTCTTTATATCAACACCATTTCTATCTTCTGTACAATATTTATGGGTATAGTTTCCAAGATAAAAAAAAATTCTTCTAAGACCAAATATCATAGCTTTTTTTTTCTGTCATAGAAATGAATACTCCAGCTTAAATTTGTTATCAGATTAAAAGTTGCTGACGTCAATCGTCGTAAACAAAAACAAGAATAAAATGTTTCAAATCAGTGCTAACGATTAATTGTAAACTTAATTACGCAAGCCTAAGAAGAATTTAAAAAATATTTTTCAAGTATTCTGGATTCTGTGATGCATGCTGATGACGAAGATAGTTGCTCTTTTTGCATCACTTAAAAGTATTCACTTCAGGATTATTTAAATATTAGTAGTAAGAGGGAAAAAAGACAAAAATTGTATTTGCGTTAAAATCATGTATACTAAACAGTTTTAATGAATCAGGGAGCATTAATTTAGAAATAAAGCAAAACTACAAGTTTTAAGCATAAAAAAATTGTTTTAAAAAGCAATTTCGTGTTCTGTAATGGAGCAATTTGTGAAAGGTCCGAACTAAGAACTAAAAAACATCAAGTGGGAAATTTTACTAATGAAAAATTGTAAAAAGGTATTTTCATTAATCTTTTTTTAATTTGTTGATGGAGGAAATTTAGAATAAGTGACTCTGAAAAAAGAAGCAATGCAATGATAGATTTGAACAATTTTTATCAGATATTCTCAGAAAATTAAAAATGTTTCGATTACTGTGAACAACCTTCTACAACAGGGGTGGCCAACCCGTGCCTTGAACGTTTTTGGGCCCGTGAGATTTATCACACTTTAACAAAATATATTTATTTTATACTGGCCAAAATCGTGAAAACTAATCCATTAAAAAATACATTATTAGTGCATCCATATGATCCAACTTGAAAAATTTGGCACAAAAAAGGTGTTAGTGATTTTTGGTTCAACATACATATGCAAATCGTTTTTTTTTTGTTTCGAAAATGAAATTGACTAAATACAAAACACGATCAAACATAACAGACGCTAACCTGCAACACCCCCTTACTATGTGCAAATACCCAAAATGAGATTGATTTGCAAAAAGCTGAATGAAAGAGTGGAAAAACAAATATCGCACTAGTAAAATTAATATTTCTTATTGATTTCATTTACATTTTCATATTTCATTTTTCATGTTATATATTTCTTTACAATGTGCATTTAATATCATTATTATTATATTATCTATGTTTACATGTAAGAATAATAGTAAACATGAAAATAATAACTCATTATGTTTCAGTTTATCACTCCAAAAAAATGTCTATAGTGTTTGTAAATCTAATATGGGGATATATAATTTTATATGCGGCCAACGGGTTAGGATACATTTCAAAGTGGCCGCAAGATCATTTGGGTTGCCCCCCCCTCGGTCTAGAAAATGTATATTAGGACTGTTATAAAATGAGCTTAAATGTTAATTACCTAAATTCTTGACAGCTCCAAGGAAAAAATAGACTTATTTCACTTAGACTTAAGACTTTTTTTGTATACCATTACTGCAACGTTAATTGTCTGGCTCGATCAGTTAAGTATACCCACGGATAACGTTAATGTCCTGAAATGGTATTTAAATTTTTTAATATGTAAATTTAATTTTGACATGATAAAAAATTAGTAAAAGAAAATGCTATACATTATTATATAAAAGATGATAAATATTATTATACAAGATTATTGGCAAGCTATGCTATATATTAAGAAATGTACAGAAAGCCATTTGTTTTCCTTAAAGATTTGCTCATGGTAAGTTCTTGATAGGGATGTTCTGTTCATGCATGATGTGCTACATCTCCAGAAGGACATAAATGATATTAATAGTGAAGATTTGTTTACGTGTTGTCAAACAGTTTCAGTAGGGAGTATAAACGCTAAGATTCGTAGTGAGTATTGTTTGTATTGATGAGTAACCCTGTTATATTGTCAAAACAGTTTGAATATGAATTTTATCATTCCATAGTAAATTTAATAGGAATGTATTAATAACGTCTCGCAGATTTTAATTTTCTTATTACTATTAAAACCTGTTGTAACTTGTACGTAAACCTGTTGTAATTATCCCATTGTGTGTGGGCAGGGTGTGTTTCCTTTTTTTTGGATGAATCCAGGAGGGGTAGATGACGCTACCTCCCGTTCCCAAAGGTCCAAAGTATGGATGGTGAAGGCCAAAAGGTGAGGTCAAAGTAAAGACCGGTCGGCTTGGTGGGGGTGATAGAAGACTTTTGCGGGCAGAAAGGAAGGCCCCGTGGAGGAGGGGAGAGAGGGAGCTATCTGCGACAGTGCGTGAGCCGGTAGACATATTTTTGCTGCGAGAATGGCTACATGGAGAATGTAAGTCCAACAAATGTTAGCTGCGAGCACCTTTGTTTAAAGATTTTGAGGCTACTGGTAAATCACGGCCTACACACACATGGGAATATTTCGTTTGAGGTATATATGATTATTATGATTATGATAATTAATATTATGATTATTATATATATGATTATTTCTCTATAAACATTTTTTTTATTTATTCTGTTTTAAGTTCCAATGTAAAAAAATCCTAAATTTAATTGTAATTGTATATATTAGTGTTCATTAAAAAGTAAAAGAAAATTAATTGTTTGTTTTTCGTATTAATTTTAATTGTTTTTTTATTAATGTTAAATCATTTGGCCGTCCTGCGAGTATACGCAGACTAACGGCATCATTTCTATGTCGATTCTAACAAAAACCGTTTAAAATTGGCTTCCTGCTAAATCTTGATGATCTTATTTGACGAAATTATTAAAAAAGAGATGCTATGTAGTATTATACAAGATTATTGAAAAGAAATGGTATATATATTATTCTATAAGAATTTTGTAATAATGCTAGTTATTATTATACAAGATTATTGAAAGGATGCTAGATATTATAATACAAGAATATTAAAAAACAATGCTACATATATTAAGTAATGTGAAGAAACCTATTTCTTCTCCTTAAAGATTAGCTCATGATAAGTATTTGATGGGGATGTACTGTTCATGCATGTAGAAGTGCAAGGAAGATAGAAGGACAAAAATGATACTAATAGTCAAGACATGTTTTACGTGCTGTCAAACACTTTTCACGCTCAGTGGGGAATATGACGCTAGGATTCGTAGTAAATATTGTCAGCCTGGATGAGTAATCTAGTTATATTGTCAAAACAGTTGATCTTTGTTGTACAGTTGAGCAGAAGTTGCAAGATTTCAAGAGAAAATCTGCTACTATGGGAATTTTTATCATTGCATAAAATTGGTGGAACTAAGATGATGAAAAGACTATGACGAGGAATATATTTTTTTTTTAAATGAAAAAGCTGTTAAATTAGAATCTTCTAATTTAGCTCAAAATCTACATTTCGAAATCTTCCATTTTATAAAAAAATTACAAA
>BPLR01016005.1:0-30263 GCA_021605095.1 Caerostris extrusa | reverse complement strand
TCGAATCCAAGGATACAATGTGCTTTCATCGTTTGAGATGTCCGTAGGCTTGGTTGAGCCAAAACCATACAAAAACAGCGTGTCGATCTAGTCTGATGACAGATTGTACGGACTGGGCGATGACGAGGATACAATGTACGGACTGGGCGATCGTGAAACCAGTTGACAAAAACACTTTACTTTCTATCGTATAGCTATCTTGAAATTTTACTATGCACTTTAAATTCGAAAAACTTTAGACGCTTTTAAAGTGTATTTCCGATCACTTTTTAAATTCGAAAAAACTATATGACATCAGCTCTATTACTATGCATACGTCATTTTTGGACAATATTACTTTCTTGCGCAAATGTTAATAAATGTTCCTAATTTTTGTTTTTTAAACAAAAGGTTTCCAGATATTTCATTAATATTTGGAACCCAGCTTGTCTCTATTAAAATGCTTATAAGGAAATTGATTAAAGTGTTATATTTAAGATTTATTCAATCAGTCTACCTTTATTATTGCTTTAGGCTGCGATTGTGGAAAATACTCTCACTCTTGCTATGTGGATACAATGGATCGCAAACTTTGCCTATGCCACTTTGGATATGTGCAAATGAATGGCTATTGTTATGCTATGCTATTTAGCATTAGATTTAACTTTAATATAGTTTATTTATAATTATTCCTATATTTAAGGGCATGTTTTACATTTTATTAATACAGATAAATAACTAAATAATAAGAGAGGAAAATAATTAATGAAGTTAGCATGTCTTCTTCTCCAGTTTTCTATTTACGTTATTCAAATATCCCGCACTTTCTAAGGAAGAACAAATCCCCTCGGTTCATGCTTACCATTGATGTCATATTGAAAACTTCAAAAGAAATCGATTTAATCAATTTTCAGTTTTTGTTTTCTTTTTAATAAATTTCGTAGATCTATTAAAGGGATGAAGCTCAAAGGGATGAAGCTCAAGATGGTTCTCTAAATCATTGCACCCTCTGCAAAAAACCAAAATTTCACATTTAACAGGTTCTAGTGTAACTGTACCATTCTAACCGGGTGCAGAAGACTCGACAAATCAGGGATTCTTCTGGAGTGAAGAGTGATATTTCTGGACCATGCTTTTATGTAACAGAAAATAGTTCGAGGAAATTGAAATGGAACGCGGTATGAAATTTTGGAGAAGAAGATGAGGTTCTATTTCTTGAGTTTTTCGATTTCTACTACCACACCATCCCTGTGCCTAGAGCTGGGTTGTCCCTTTACAGCTAACGAATGCTAAGAGTGAGAAGTTTGATTGGGCTAAGTGACGCTCTACAGTCATATGAGATCATAGCCTACGGCTTAAACTGTATTCCGAACCACTATAAACATACATGGGACAGCCAGGACTCGAACCCGAAACCTGTGGCACAGTGTGGCAGAGCGCTAGACACATGGACATTCAGGCCTCTGAGTTTTCCGACTGTAAGGATCGCCTGCAGGTGGAATTCATGTCAGGATCGATATTATTGAATTGAGGCGAAATTCTAAATTATTCTTATGTACTAAATTTGTTCAATGTGACCATACGTCCAAAACAGAATTAATTTTGTGAATTATAAAAATAATAGTCCTATTATACGCCCCAGATAAATTTATAAACAAACAGAACATTGATTTTAAATATAAAACACCAATATTTAATTCTTCGTAACTAGTGTCGTATTTAATGTCATGCAATTTTATTATTATTTTAACCATTTCAGCATTTAAAATTAGACCAAAAACTTCGTTTAAAATTTTTATTTCACTAGCTGCAACCACCACTTCTATGGTCACTACTGAAGAGCCAAGAACAACGACGCCTACGACAACTTTAAAAAGTAAATTAAAAACATTTTTTTAGATTTTTAAAATTCTTTCATATATTTATGTTTTTATAAATTATTATTATTTTTAGAATTTGGAATTAAGGTAATCTCTCTAAATTGCCTACTCTAATTTAAATGCTAAACTAAATTTCTAGACACAAATTAAAAACTCAAGAACCAAACGTTTCGTAGTGCATTTTATACGAGATAAATAAGAAGTAGGGGAAACACTTTAATACTTAATTTAAAGTTATTTAATATTGAGGGATCTGTCATTGGCTCCATCGCAGAACACAAGTGATAGCGTAGAAAAATCAACCGCAAACAACAATGTAATCTGTTTAGCATATACATAAGCTTATATCTCCTCTAACCATGAGCATTAAGTGACTGACACTTTACATAGTAATGAAAGGCGTCGTTCAGTATTAGCCCGACCATTTCTTTAATAGCATGCAGTACTCAACCGCTGCAAATGATCCCACACCAGTGTAAGTGATCCATCTCCAAGAGCGAAAACATCATAATCACGCAGACTTCTATAGTAACTAACTTCTATGTTATACACTAGTGTGCCCCAAAAGTAAAGCAAGTTTTTAATTTAAATTTCCCGGGCATATGGAATTTAATTTTTTTTTTTTTTTTAGTTGTCGGCACCGTTCGTGACATATATGTGAAATTTGACACTAATGAACACTATTAATTTGACACTAGTGTTTGAATTACACTTGGCTTTCTGAGAAGCAAAAAACTGATTCCAGCGATTTTAGAAATGTACTGAATTAATTGAGCAAAGAACTTGCATTAAAGTTTGCTAGCGGAATCGTATAGAATGGTGCATGATGGTATACGGTGTGCTATTCTATATCGGAAAGAAATGCTTAGAAGTGGTACCAACAGTTCAAAGAAGGCAGAGAACTTCTGGCTATTCCCTAAACTCAAAAGACTACAACGGGGACACACCATTACGAGTCGATTGAAGAGATTCAACGTGAATTGTCGCGCGCTTTAAAGGGCCATCCCTGTCAATGACTTTTTAGCATGCATTGAGAATTTGAAAAACAGTTGGCATAAGTGCATTGTGTCCGGAGAGGATTACTTTGAAGGCGATGAAATAAATTTGGAAGAATAAATAGAGAGTTTTGGAAAAAAAAATTAAAATTTAGTCTTCTTTTCGGGCACAGTAGTATACAACCCCCTATTTAAATTTTGGTCTTCTTGGGCCTTAATTCTAAAACGTGGTTCTTCTCTTTAAAATGCATTTTACAGTTCTTGCTGAGAGAGTCTCAGTTTCTACTATCTTGCTAAATAAGGTTGCTTTTAACTTGATTCTTTAATTGTTCAAAGTTTAGCCTCGTAATTATTTAGATAAATTATGCTATTTAATCATAACAGCTAACTTGAAATTTTACTACGCGCATTCTATTCGAAAAAACTTTTAAAGTGTATTTCTGATCACTTGTTATGGCATAAGCTTCATCACTTTGCATATCTTAATTTTGGTCATCAGTAATTTATTGAGTAACACAGAATAAATTTAATATCTTGCGTGTTTTAAAATGCTTATGTAATATATGTTGCCTATGTTGCATATGTCCTTTTTGGGCAATAATACTTTATTGCGTAAAAGTTAAGAAATCTTCCTAATTTTTGTTTTTTAAACAAAAGTTTCCAGATATTTCATTAATGTTGGAACACAGAGTAAATTTATAATCCTATCTGTTTTAAAATGCTTATAAGGAATTTGGTTATGGTATTTTTTATTACCATAGGTTTATTAATTGAGAAGAAAATTATCAAATATTAATAACAGAAGAAAATGAAAACAAAAATGTACTTTTGGAATAAACTATCTTTTTTTATGGTTTTAGGCTGTGATTGTGGAAAATACTCTCACTCTTGCTACTTGGATACAATGGATCGCAAACTTTGTCTGTGTCACTTTGGATATGTGCAAATGAATGGCTATTGTTATGGTATCGTATTTAGTATTAGATTTAACTTTCATATAATTTATTTATAAGTATTCCTATATTTAAGTGCAGCTTTTACATTTACTTAATACAGATAAATAACTAAATATTATGAGAGGAAAATAATTAATGAAGTTAGTATGTTTTCATCCCCAGTATTCTACTTACGTTATTCAAATATCCAGCATCAAAGGAAGGACAAAGCCGCTTGGTTCATGTTTACCGTTGATGTCGCATTGAAAACTTCATAAGAAATAGATTTTAATCAATTTCGTTGCTTAATCAATTTTCAGTTTTGTTTTCTTTCAATAAATTTTGCAGATCTATTAATGGCATGAAACTCTAGATGCTTCTCTGAATCTTTGCACCCTGTGCAAAAGCACAATTGCACATTTAACGGGTTCTTGTTTAACTGTATCATTCTAATCGAGAGCCGAAGTCTACAATGAACAGAGAAAAAAAAACTTTTTTTTTTATTTCCAACGCAATTTACAGCAGTTAAATTTTGTGACGATTCCTAAATAAATCAGGGATTCTCCTGTATTGAAGAGTGATCTTTCTGCACCCTGCTTATATGTAACACGAAACAGTTCGATGAAATTGAAATTGAACGCGGTATGAAACTTTGGAGTAGAAGATGAGGTTATATTTCTTGAGTTTTCTGATTACTACTACTACACCATCACTGTGCTAGAGCTGGGTTGCCCTTTACAGGTAGCAAATGTTGCGAGTGAGAAATCTGATAGGGCTCCGTGAAGCTCTACAGTCATATGAGATCATGACCTACGCCTTAAACTGGATTCTAACCACTATAAACTTCTATGGAACCGCGAGGACTCGAAGCCGAAACCTGAGGCGCAGTGTGCCAAAGCGCTAGACAATTGGACATTCAGGCCCCTGAGTTTTCCAACTTGGTGGAATTTAGGTCAGGATCGATATTATTGAATTGAGGAAAATTTTAAATTAATCATATATACTAACTTTGTCCAATAGGATCATACGTCCGAAACAGAATTACTTTTATATATTATAAAAAAGAGTAGTCCTGTTTTTAAGCCACAGATAAATTTAAAAAAAAAGAACATTTGTTTTAAATAGTTAATGCCAATATTTAATTCATCGTAACTGGTTTCTTATTTAATGTCCTGAAATTTCATTATTATTTTATCCAGTTCAACATTTAAAATTAGACCACGAGATTTGATTTAAAGTTTTCATTTCCTTAGCTACAACCACCACTTCTATGGTCACTACTGAAGAGCCAAGTACAACGGCGCCTACGACAACTTTGAGAGGTAAATGAAAAACCTTTTTTTTTTGACCTTTATAAATTCATTCATATATTTATGTTCGACAAATTATTATGAATATTATTATTTAGAATTACTATTATCTCTCTAAACTGCATACGCTAATTTAAATGATGCACTAAATTTCTAGACACAAATTAACAACCCAAAAACCAATCGTTTTGTAGAGCATTTTACACTCATGTCCATAAATTAAGGATAATGAAGTTCAGGCAAAGAAAGAGACAGAAGCAAAACAAATTTGACTTATTTGTAAAGTCTACTTATTCAACAAAAGGTAAAGAGCAAAAAAAGATGCTATATATTTAACATAATTAATAAAAATTGCGATTTTTACTCCCTGGAGCAAAATTTCAAAAGAACCTATTTACAAAAAACAGTATAACATGGTTAGTATGATGGTTAATATGGAGTATGTCTTCCGGACGATGCCATACAGGCATTACAACGCCTAGGCATGCTTAGTATCAAATTATCAATCTCATCTTGGGGAATATTACACCGCTCATCAAGCAATGTCGAAGTACCGGTTGACAGGTGGGAGGGTTGACGGGCTGCAATTCGTCGGCCAAGCATATCCCACACATGCTCTATTGGATTCAAGTCCGGTGAGTATGCTGGCCAATCCATCCATACGGGTAATATCCTCCAATTGAAGGCATTCGTCTACAATGTTTGCACGGTGAGAACGGGCGTTGTCATCCATAAACAGAAATTCAGCACCCATGGCGAACCGAAACAAACCTACATGTGGTTCCAGAATGACATTCCGATAGATGTGCCCTGTCATCGTTACACTCTGAACATGCAGGTCAGTTCTGGAACCAAGAATAATTCCTCCCCAAACGAGCCATCCTGCACGACCATGGTGTCGTTCAATAATGTTCTCTTGGTGGTAACGGGTACCTGGCGCTCTCCATATGAAAGTCCGGCCAGAATCAGACTGCAAACTAAACCTGGACTCGTCGGAAAACATCACACCAGACCACTGTTGCGGTGTCCACAATGCATGCTCTACTCCAGGTTAATCGCAGGCGACAGTGAGTTGCGGTAAGTGGAAAACATCTGACAGGCCTACGAGCATATAGACCAATGTGCCCTAAGCGTCTGTACGGTCTGCCTTGAAACTGTCGTACCGGTAGCTGAAGAGAGCTGACGAGACAGGTCTGATGGTGTGGTCCGTCTGTTTCTTTTGGGCAGTAACTGCTAAATACCGGTCCTCATTCAGCGTTGTAACTCGGCGGCGACCGGTACTGTAACATCATCATCATTACCATCATTTTGGAATCGTTGTCAAAGCCTGGAGATGACACTCTGGGCGATGCCAAAGTTCCTCGGATACTTCCAGCTGGGTACGTCCACATTCCAGTCGTCCGATTATTCAACCACTTAAAAATCATTCAAATGCTTCCTTTGTGCCATAACTATGCGGTTATTGCACTGAAAGGCTTTTAACGCGCTTGTGAACAATTTTACTTCTTTGCCAGCATTCCTTATATACCCCTCTCTTACACTCTCGTCATTGTGATGTACTATCCGCGTCATCTGGGGATTTCCTGTAATTTGCATATTCTTCTTCAAGATGTGTGTGATAATTCTACAGGTGAAAATTTTATTTTAGAGTTCAATTTCTGTGTAATTCTGAATTATCCTTAATTTATGGACATGAGTGTATATGAGGTAAATCAGAGTTGGTGAAACACTTTGATAGTTAATGAAATTTATTTAATATTGCGGGATCCCTTCCAGATATTTCATTAATGTTGGAACCCAGAGTAAATTTAAAAATCGTATCTGTTTTTAAAATGCTTATAAGGAATTTGGTTATGGTATTTTTATACTTAAGGTTTATTTATTGAGAATATCTTTTTGATGGTTTTAGTCTGTGAATGTGGAAAATACTCTCACTCTTGCTACTTGGATACAATGGATCGCAAACTCTGTCTATGCCTGCCACTTTGGATATGTGCAAATTAATGGCTATTGTTATGGTATCGTATTTAGCATATTTAACTTTCATATTTATTTATAATTAGTCCTAGATTTAAGTGCATGTTTACATGTACATGTCATTAATACAGATAAATAACTAAATAATAGGAGAGGAAAATAATTAATGAAGTTAGTATGTTTTCATGTCCAGTATTCTACTTACGTTATTGAAATGTCCAGCACTTTCAAAGGAAGGACAAATCACCTCGGTTCATGCTTATCATTGATGCCAAATTGAAAACTTCATAACAAATCGATTTCAATCAATTTCGTTGTTTAATCAATTTTCAATTTATTTGCTTTTATTATATTTCGTAAATCTTTTGACGGCATGAAACTCTAGATGCTTCTCTGAATCATTGTGCCCTGTGCAAAAAGCACAATTGCACTTTAACATAAAGAAGAAGAGCCTTTTAGTAAGCTGGGTTCTATTCCTTGAGTTTTCCGACTACTATGTATTTAAAACAAATTTTTCTGTTTTTGTTTAAATTTATTTGGGGCTTAAAATAGCACTACTTTTTATAATTCATAAAAGTAACACCACACCAACACCACACTACTACACCACTCCACATCACTGTGCCTAGAGCTGGGTTGTTCCTTTGCCAGCCAGCGAATGCTGCGAGTAAGAAGTCTGATTGGGCTCCGTGACGCTCTACAGTCATATGAGATCATGACCTACAGCTTAAACTGATTCCGAACCAATGTAAACATCCATGCCACCACCAGGACTCCGAACCCGAAACCTGTGGGAACCGTGTGCCAGAGCGCTAAACACATTTGGACATTCAGGGCTCTGCGTTTTCCGACGTGGTGGAATTCGGGTCGGGATCGATATTATTGAATTGAGGAGAAATTCTAAATTACCTTATGTACTAAATTTGTCCAATAAGACCATATGTCCAAAACAGAATTACTTTTATGAATTATAAAAGAGTAGGGCTATTTTAAGCCCCAAATAAATTTAAACAAAAACAGAAAAATTTTTCTTTAAATAAATACCACCAATATTTAATTCTTCATAACTAGTTTCTATTTAATATCACGCTATTTTATTGTTATTTTATCCATTTCATCATTTAAAATTAGACGTCAAAAATTCGTTTAAAGTTTTCTTTTCCTCAGCTGCCGCAACACTTCTGTGGTCACTACTGAAGAGCCAAGAACAACGGCGCCTACGACAATCTTTGAGAGGTAAGAAAAACATTTTTTGGATTTTTGAAATTCATTCATATATTTATGTCCAATATATTAATATTAATTTATTATTTAGAATTACCATTATCTCTCTAAACTGCATACGCTAATTTAAATGCTAAACGAAATTTCTAGACACAAATTAAAAACCCAAGAACCAAACGTTTCGTAGTTCATTTTATATGAGGCAAACAAGAAGTAGGTGAAACACCTTGATAGTTAATTAAGTTTATTTAATATTGCGGGATCTCTCATTGCCTCCGTCGCAGAACACAAGTGTGGATTTGAAAAATTCAACCCCAAACAACAAATGTAATCTGTTTAGCGTATACATAAGCGTATATCCCCTCTAACCATTAGCATTAATGACTGGCACTTGACATATTAATGGAACTAGATGTTCGGTTATCTTCATAACCTCCATCAAACAGAAAGAAAAACAAGATGGCGTAGAAAACAAATAAAAACACAATAAGATACAAAAGTTCAAACATTTAAATAAGAGTTAATGTAGTAGTGCTTTCCATGTTTGGTAGTGTTGAAAAATTTCTGGAAAGCATTGTGGAACATCGGCCCAGCCACTTGCCCAGCACTACTAACTTTGCTACAAATGATCCTCTCAAATGGATTATGGGTGAAAGACTTGACACCAAAATATTTGAAACTGTATGCATTATCATTTGAATTTCAATTTGAGCTTTAAAATTCTTATCTAAATTTTTAAATTATTTATTGAAATATTTTAATTAATGCATATGGATGTTAATTTTGAAAATGATGAAGTCTGGTACCTTTTGAAAAATTAAGGAAATCGTCGTCAGCCCATTTACTTCAGAGCACAAGTAACTTTGCTACAAATGATCAATATCAAGTGGTTTGAGAAGAAAAAGCATGGATATCAAAAATTCGAAACTGCATTCATTATCATTTGAATTGCCATTTGAGCAATAGAATTCATATCTAAATTTTTTAATTATTTATTAGAATATTTTGTTCAATATTTATTTTATTTATTTCATTATTCTTTTGTGTATCTAGATTGTTACTGTGGAATAAATTCGCGCTCTTGTATCAGTTGGTTTGGCCGCAAAATTTGTGACTGCTATGCTGGATATGATCAAGTGGATGGCTACCGCCTCGGTAACACAATTATTTTTCAAATCTTTTATTATTAATAATACGTTTTTTTTTACATTTTTACAAATTTATATTTAACAAAAATAACTATGTAAATCTTGGAAAAATTCCCATTTAAAATGAAATGTTGTATAATGAATTTAATATAAAATTAAATAATGGGTAATTTTTAGATTTTTTGTATCACACTTTGCATTGAAATCATTATTTTGTAAACAAATTTAAAAATGACAATACAAAATTTAAATTATTGATAAATAAATCACTTCATAATCATTTTCTGTATAATTTCTAATTTTACTATACTAATAAGAGTTTTAATTTTCTTTATAATTCATAATCTTATATATATTTTGTAATTTATAATGTATATATATAAATTCTAATATAAAAATTGAATAAAAATTGTTAAAAATGGAATCGTTACATATTAATATTGTAAATACTAATTACTGAATAGCAAATAGAGTTTTTTTCAAATAAAGAAATCATTATTTTTGTCTTCATTATCTTTAAATCAGTATCTTATTTTATCTTTTAATCATTATCTTTAAAATTTGCATTCGTAAATTTAAATTGTTAAATAGTTTATTTATAAATAAACATATTATGGATAAAATTTTCTATATAATTTATAATTTCTATAAAACGAAGAATTACACTTTATTTATAATTTATAAAATTTCTTTGAAATTCTTGCTAAAATCGAATGAAAAAATGTTCAAAAAAGAAATCGTTATGCATCAGAATTTTAAATATTGATTATTGAAATAGAAATTTTTTTAATATTCCAGAACCAATAGATGTATGAAAATTTTCAAATGGTTTTTTTTTTACTCTTACTGCAAATTGTTGTATTATGATTGTCCGAAATTTGTCGAAATTTTTACATTTGTCACTACCGATGTAGGCAAAGTACAAAACTATTAACATATTTTTATTAATGAATATATATCAGGATGTTCGTGAGATATTTTTCTTTGTATCCCATATTGATTTTGAAATTAGTACTTTAAAATCATAAATGCTCAATTTAAAGATAATTTTTTTTTTATTTTGTTCAAAATGCTATCAAATGCTTATAAAAGTGAAATGTACTACTATGCCCAAAAGTAAGACCAATTATTTTTTTTTTTTTCAAAAAGTGTTTATTTATTCTTCCAAATTTATTTCATCGCTTTCAAAGTAATAACCTGGACACAATTAAATAGATCTATTCTCTTGGATATAGATTTTATAAAATACATTTTCAAGAAATCGAATTGTACAGTAAATGTCATCCCAATCATTATGAGAAATCTATTATTTCTTATTGTTATAACTTCTCTTTTGTATTATTCAGGTAATCAAATGCTGTGGCGGGTGATTCAAGTTTCACTTACAGGTGCTCTACTTATAGTGCTTATGGGAATGTTTTGTTTCTGGTGCCGAATGAAGAAGTAAACGTTTACAAGACAATTTCTTTTTTGAAGGATGGATATTGAATTTTTAAAATTCATGCGCTCTTCATATGGAACCAAAATTTTACATTTTATCTGAATTGAATTATTATTGTTACTGTATATTGAACTGTTATCAAATTATGTGAATTAAAACCACTTCTACAGTGTTGTTTCAAATCGAAATCCATAGACGCTTACACAATGCTTTTATTTCAGTGAAATTTCTTCCATTTTGATGAAAAGTGGTTGGAAAATGGTTGGTCTGAGAAATAAACACATGTTAAACGATGAACAAGATTATTTATTTTTATAATCATATTTGTTATTTACATAATTCTATTTATATTTAATAAGCGTACTTTTTACTATTGCTTTGGAGAAAGTCATAGCGAGTGAAATCTTCTGCATAGACGCACCTTGAAAATGTTCCTTCCAAACTGCGGTGGAAACTGGGATTAGTGTTGAGCCATCGAAGTGGTGTTCTTATTATAAAATGGTCAAGAAGCTTAAAAAGTTATAAAGTCATTGTGTAGAACAGAAAATCACTAGAAATATTCTAAATTGATAAAAATAATCATAGATTTAACTTAACTTAAAGACTTCATTGCAAAGTGTACATTTTCAACACGAATAATTATTCGCTTAAAAATTCTACACATAAAAAAAATTTATTAATAGCATTAGTACGGCTTATGATGCACTTTGCTACACACATTTTCTTCATTTCAAGGCAAATGATTTAAAAATGTGAAAATAATGTTTTTCATCTGAAACTTTTCTAGTTGAAACGAAATAATATTAATTTTTAAAGAAATTCGATGCTCAATTTCAGAATACGAATTTATTAATATGGATATATTTATTTTTAATACAATCAAACATTCAGCAATCTAAAAATCAAAATTCCTAAAAACATGAATACTCATGCATGCATATTCCAGAAACTAGATCTAGTTAATCTCTTTCTCATCAGTGATAAACAAGAGATATATAAAAAAAAAAAAAAAAAAAACTTTTTAAAATCAATTCCTACTTTTTCTTTTCACTATATTGCAAAAGTCCTTTATAAATAATTTCATTCATTTTTTTAAATTTATCTGGCGCCATCTATTGGTAGATATATGCAACTTAAAACTAAAAAAAAACCCAAAATTAATTAATTAAACTTAATTACTGAACTAATACTTAAAAAAAACTGTATGAACATCCAGTGTCCACCACTACAAGTTAAAAAATGTATTTGACCTTGAGTGGATGAATAGAAAGTATTTTATGAACGATTGAAAATTTGAACAAGATATATATAGGGAGAGTGTGAGCTAATAGAAGGAATTGAAAATGTATAAATATATGGGTGTAACCTTCGACAGAAAGCTCACTTGGCATTCTCATATTGAGGACATCATTGGGTTGGCTTCAAAGAGACTGTCGTTAATAATGAATCTGGATTGAAATGTGGTTTGCTCCAGATCAACCTAGAGTTAAACCTCTAGTGCTTACTTTCTGCCTATTCTGATCAATTGCTGTGAACAGCTGGTTTCTGCTTCTAAGAAAATAACTGATTCCCTTTGAAAAAAATTCGTAATCAGGCCTTACGTCTTTATTACGGGCGCAGTGAAATCCACCCCAGTTGTTTAAATGTTGTTTTGCACAAATAACATACCTCTTAGTCTAGTTATTCACGAACGTTGTTAATGGAGAACCTAATTAGAACCCATTGCTGTATGTTATTGTGGGATCCTGTCTCTATTGAAACTGACCGTAATTTAAAGACTCAGAGAGAGGATTTATTTGTACAGGGTTGCTAATTTAATTTCTCATTTCGGCATCGAATATGGAACTCAACAATTTCTATTGTTCTGTAACCCCTTTGAAGCCAAAACATTTTCTATCCACCTCGGCTGTGGCCAAAGTGTGTTTAAAAGGGGAGGATAATAATAAAGTTTTAAAATCAGTGGCATACAAAACTATAGCAATATTTTTTCCACGATACCACGTTTGTATAAGGGAAAGTAATGTATATTCTTTAACAAATGCATACTAACAACCTATCATTTAAACCTGGCAGCAAATAAGCAGTATAGTGGATATTTGTATAACATGCAGTTAATGTTTTGTACTAATGAGAACAACTTGTCATCTGACAGCAGATAATTAGTGTCATGGAAAGGTATATCATGAAATTAGCGATTGTCTGTTCGACAATTACATATGGAATACGTGATGAGTTGCTGCATTGTTATTGGTGATAGACCATTGGCTGAGGAAGTGTCGACTCCAGCGAAAAGGGAGAAAATATGTTCCTCCTCTTGTCGGATTTTCTAAACGAGAGGTTTTGGAAAAGGATGAAGAGTGTTTTGCGACGAGTTGTGTTGTTTCTTTCTTTTCTGTAATATGACTGAACAGGTCGGAGATTCCTTCTGTTTACGAATTGGGCTCCTTATGATTTCGTGTATCACGCCGTGTAATAATCAAGGTCTGTCGTAGACCAGGTGTATTAGATTCGTCGTAGACTCGAGAACTCAGAAAATCTCCGCCCTTGAGTGTGAATCTAATTTATACCTTAAAATAATATAAATTAGAATTAGAACTTAGAATAATAAAAATATAAATTAGATTCACAAGAGTAATCTTGTGAATCTAATTTATATTTTCATTTTCCTTTCTCTGTAATATATATATATATATATATATATATATATATATATATATATATATATATATATATATATATATATATATATATATATATATATATAATGCTTGTATATATAGAGTAAAGTATTCCCATGAACCTGAAACTTTTCTTGAAGCCATTATAGGTCTAGTATAGGCCGACATGTTACAGCATTATATATATGGAGCCGAGGATTCGTAAATAATGAAGAAATAAATATACTTCGCGACGCGGTAGCTTCTGTAAATTTAACCGTGAGAAACCATGTAGATCCAAAAACTTTATTGGAGAAACGATCTGGGTTAAACAACCTTTAGACTATAAATTCAAATGTCTACCGCTCGCGAATGACACATTATTAGCAAGGCCACAGTTTAGATGAAAAAATTGGTTAATAGGATTTGCTGGCCTGGAAATGCAGATTTAATAAATGAAATAAATTCGCAATTGAAATTAATGCCGTTGTTACTCGTAATAAGGGCAAAAAAAAAAATAGTTTAAAAAACTAAAAACACGCTTTTAGAGTTAATCAAACTAAAAAGTAAAAAATAGTTGTTAACATAAGAATAAAATGACTGACGAGAAATGAATGTCACTGTTCTAAAAGGGTGGATGCTTTGTATGACATTTTTAAACTAACTCTGCGTTTCGGAATTAAACTAGTGAAAAATATAACGATTGATATCGAGCACCCCCACGCTTTTAGAACAGTGACTTTCATTTTATCGTCAGTCATTTTATTCTTATGTTAACAATTATTTTTTACTTTTTAGTTTGATTAACTCTAAAAGCGTGTTTTTTAGTTTTTTAAACTAATAATTTATTTTTTTTTTTTTCTTTTTAGTTTGATTAACTCGAAAAGCCTGAATTAAATCTGATCGCTTAAAGTAGGGCAAAAATGGAGCCCAAAGAGTCAGTTACAAACAAACAAACATTCAGGTGAAACTAATATAATAGCGTATTAAAAAGAATCAACTGTTTTCTTTCTGAAAGATGCCTGTAAATGTTTCTTTGCAGCTTAAATAGTGTATATGAGGAGAAACAGTTCTCCAGGGGAAAAAGTCAGTTACATACATACATACAAACATACAGGTGAAGCTAATAAAAGAGCATTAAAAACCGTTGAGTGTGATGAAATTCCCCCAACTGCATTTCTTAGTCGAGACCAGCGATAATAATGGATGAAAATTTACCGCAGCTAATCTTGCCTGCCACGGAAGAAATCTGTCCCGATTTCATTAAGCATCACAGAGGAAGATTTTCGAACAGAACAAATGAGTTGCGAAGAATTGGAAAGTGTGTGTTGATAGCGCGGAGAAAGGTGAAAATAGTTTTGTAGAAATGGAAGGTTTGTTTTTTAGAAAAATGTTTGATCATCTTGGAAAAGAGAATTTTCAATTGCTGTTACCGAAAATTTTCCGATATTAAATACTTGCCTTATGCCATGAATTTGAATCAAATAATTTAATCATTATAATATTAAATTTCGATAAATATGGAATTTAGCAAACGAAAATGAAATCTGCAATTAAAACCAACCACAAATGCCACTTAACTTGACTAAAAATGAAACAATAGATATAAGCTTTGATGTCATCAGAAGCAAAGTATAAAACATACGCCATACAGGAATTATTTGCGTGGAAAATATTTTTGTATACTACTGTTCCCAGAAACTAAGACCAATTTTCAATTTAAAATTCCCGGGGCTTATGGGATTACAATTTTTTTCTTCTTTTTTGGTTGTTAACACTGCCCTTCGTAAAATATTCATTAGTGTTTGAGTTACGTTTGGCTTTGTGAGACGCTGAAACTGATTCCGGTGGTTTTCGAAACGTCTGAATTAATTGAGCAAAGAACTCGCATTCAATTTTGTTGGCGGAAACGTATAGAATATTGTAGAAGGCATTTGGTGAGCATTCCTATATAGGAAAGAAATGTTTACAAGTGATATAAGCAATTCAAAGAAGGCAGAGAACGCGTTGAAAACAAAGAACCCTCTGTCGACCATCAACCTCAACCAAAGAAGCTCACGTCCAAAAATTAAAAGATTTGGTACTTGCAAACCATCGATTTACAATTAGAGACCTTGCTGATGATGTCAGAATTTCAAAAGGATCGATCAATTCCATTTTGTGCCTTAAATGCGTGAAATCTCGATTGGTTCCGAATACACTGAATGCACCAGCTCACACTGCATTGACTCTTCGTGACTTTTTCGCCAAAAAGGAAACTCATATCGTTCCACAACTACCGCATTCACACCGTGCGACTTAACGCTATTTCCTAAACTCAAGAGACCACTCCGGGGACACCGTTTTGAGTCGATTGAAGAGATTCAACGTGAATCGGCGCGCGCTTTGAAGACCATTCCTGCCAATGCCTTTTAGCATGTATTGTGGATCGGAAAAAGTTGCCATAAGTGCATTGTGGGATTACTTTGAAGGCGATGAAATATGTTTGAAGAATAAATAAAGAGTTTTTGATAAAAAAATAATTGGTCTTACTTTTTGGGCACAGTAGTATAAAGGAACAAACAATAATGTGATTAAGAATGCATAACGAGCTATGAATAAAATTAAATTCATTGTTTTTCATGATTAATAAAACAATAATGAATTAATAATTAAATAAAGATTAATAAACAATATCTGCGATCCATTAAAAATTAAACGCAATCTAAAACGTCACCAAAAGCAAAGTATCAAATGTATATGGGAATATTTAATCTGTTGCATCTTTTCTTTATATAAAGAAATGAGTAGCAATGTGAATAAGAATATATGCACAACTATGACGTCATTTTATATCATTATGTTTAGCAATAAAAATGACTGGCATAAACAAAATAAATTTTGATTTTTTTTCAGTAAAAGATAACAGTGAAAATTTTTTTTTTCCGAATAGATTTAGGTATACACGCTAGATAAAAAAACAAAATAAATTCAAAGAAAAAATAGACCCCAAATTTTTTATTTTTATATTTTATGGAGTACGTAAAGACAGACAAATCTAAAGCGTTATATAGATAAAGATTTATCCGAAAATTAAAACATCAAAATTATGTAGCGTATTTTAATCATTTTAATTTAGTATTAAATATTACATAGAGTTAGCAAATATCCGTTATATTTAATTAATATATTATCCATTGTGGAATCAGCATCAAAAATATTTAAACATGTTCTGCGCCTGTTCTAAATAATATACAAGTAAATAATATTTTCTTTTATTAATGCATTGTAACAAAATTTATTTATTGACGAAACTTGTTTCTTTGGTATCAAGTAAATGTTGTGCAACAGACAATACGCAGGGCTGCTATAAATATTCGGTACTAAGAACACAGAATTTAATAGATGTATTAATTTAAAAGTCAACTCAATTTCAGATAATTTCTGAGATGTTTGATTTCATTTCGTTTATTATCTGTTTTTCTTTGCATTAACTGAGTTTCTCTTGCGATAACGCGGGAAATTAAGATACAGGAACAGCTGAATTAGCTTTCGCTTTATGATAAAAATGATTTTTGATTACCAATATTTGAAAAATGCATTCACAAAAGCCTTATCTGCATCGACAATGAAAAAAAAAAAATTGTTCTGAAGTTTTTATAAAATTATTTTCAACTCACGTTTAAAGATGCAGATTTATCTAGATGTGGTCGTTGCAGAAACATTTTAATGAAGATAGTTTAACACCCGCTGCAGATATGAATTCCACTGTAAAAGTACTCTTGTTGATTGTGTGCGTTTTGATGTATGCTTCAATTGTGCGGTGTGCAAGTGTATCAAGGAACAGCATTGACGAAAATCAAACGGACATTCATTCAATTCCTTCCAACTATCAACTCACAGGTGAGAAAAAAATATTTTTTATATTTTCATTTTATTTATATTTTTAAATATTTTTATCCATTTAAGTTGTTGGCTCTAAAGTAAAGGCTGACGACTTATTTTTGAGAGGAAATATATTTTTAAGTATCCAAAATTAATTAAATAAATTAATAGTGATCACCTGTAAATGCATCTCACTTCGATTTTCTCTCATACGACATGCAAATGAGCATCAGTTTCCTCTAAAAATCCATCCGATTATTTTTGAGGATGGCCTGCTGCTAGATGCGTGCGTGGATAAAATGGTCGCTGATGTGCAGCAGAAAAAACCCGCTTAGATGCCACTGAGCAAAACTAAATTTATAAAACATAAGCAAATTTACATGTAAAATTTATATAAGCACTAAATTTATATTTCATATGTTGTCCTTTTTTAATTTAGTGGAATTATAACCTGAAGCAATTCGTTATTTCTTTTCAACGCAACTTAACAAATAAAATTTATTCTAATGTTTATTGTAGCTGGCAATACCACATCATATCTAAATAAGTCAATAATATCTAGAATTAAATAAACATACTATTGCGAAAACTCACAAAAATGTGAACTTTATATTAAAAAGCTATTATTTGCATATTATAAAAATTAAAACATACTAATTAAAACTATTCAAAATTGCAGAACAGATAATTTTAATATTTTTAAAAATTTAAAGTATTTAATCATTTTCTCATATAAGCGTAACCGATTTTATATTATATTAAAGAAAGATACTATACTAGTTAAAAAATATTCCAATAGTTTTAGTAAATGAAATGATTAATTATTTTAAACATAAAATATATGCATTAAAAATTATTTGTGTTTTTTTAAAGTTTTATTTACTGTTATAGTTTAGTTACATAAAGTTTTAATTACTTACTGAGGTCAAAATTATGATAATTTTGGTTTCAGAAAAATATAAAGCTATTTTTTAAAATAAAATATAATAAATATTTTAAATGGGAAAATCTTGTTAAATGCATTAAAAATTCAATTAAAAATATTAAAAACTTAAATCAATTTTATAAAATTTTTTTTTTTATTAAGTTTCATCAGTATTATGTCGTTTGTGCAAAAGAGAAATAACAGTACGGTAAAAAAACCACAAATACAACACTATCGAACAAATCTGGGGATGATTATTTCTTAATAAAACTGCTATGATTCAAATTCTGTATTACGTAGTGAAAAAATAGAAGCGTATTTGAAAAGCCTTTAAAATTTTAATTAAATCAAATAAAAAAATATTTTTTTGCTGAAAAAATATATAATTTTTTTTAATTTAGTGGTTTTCGTTCCTGAGACTATAATTTCAATTTTAAAATATTCAAATTTTTCCACGACTGTTTTTAATTTTATATTTTTAATGCCCAGACAGAAATTTTAAATTAAAAAAAAATATGAAAAATTAAATCAATTAAATAGACAAGTAAAGAAGCTTTTTATACACTCATTATCGGAAAGAAGGAATCAAAATTATTTTAGATACTTCATAATTATTTACAAGTATGCAATCTGAAGTGTTTCCTTTAATTCAAAAGTATGTATTATTATAAAACAGTATATATTTTATGCTTATAACTTGACATTGTTTTATTCCCTCAGGTTGCAAATTCACTGGAGGGAAATGTGTAACTGAGAAGGAAAAGACGTTTGCAAGTGCCCACCCGAATATGGTGTTCTCTCAATTAACATCTTGTAAAGGTAATCACAAATATTCCTTAAAAATTCCATCATTTTAAAAGCATAATTTTTGTAGCTTTACTCATTTAAAAACGAATAACATTAATAAATTTTGATATCAGTTGTCTCAGTGTTTCCATTACTTATATTTTGTTGTTATTAATACGCTTTTATTACTTTCACCTGTATGTTTGTTTGTTTGCTTGTAACTGACTCTTTGGGCTCAATTTTTGCCCTACTTTAAGCAATCTTAGATTTTACATATTTTAAACGTTGTAGACTTATCCAGGACCGACGACACTAAAATATTTTGATTTAAAATATTTTGATTTACATTCTATTGTTAGTTTTAAATCCAGAGCTTTCATTTTCTTTCAACTGTAAATTAGTAGATTTTCAGTTTGCTATAATCAGGGTTAGCGTATAAAAACATTTTGTTTGGGATTGCATGTTGAGTTTTATTTTAATGTTTGGAAATCCTACGAAATAGTTACGGACGATTCAAGCATTTTACTGCCACATTTTTGTTGAATTTTAGTAAGAAACCATGTATATTTGATTTGAAATAAATCAAGATTTCTTTCGGAATTAATTATTTGTAGAAAGTCATTGAATTTCTTTTTTTTTTTTGCCATAATACATAAGGATGTTTAAGAAGATTTTGTTGATATTTCTTACATATCGAAAAAGCAATTATTTGTTCTCTTGAAATATTACACCTGTTCTATTTAGTTATCCTCAGTACAAGCTATCAATAAATGATGCATGCAAGTATCAAATTAAAATCATGTAAGAGCCTGAATACGGTACAGTCAAGAAGTAATCTCGTAAAGGTAAATCATAGATTTCTTTAATCATAAGTATTTCTTAGATTAGTACCCATCACAACATGTTACATTTAACATATTGATATATATCACAGTATTGATGTATTTTACTATCTCTCATGTAATTTACAAACTTAATAATGTGGGTAAGATTTAATTAGTGTCTTGAAATTGGGTCATTTCGTTTTAAAATACGGATAAAACTTTTTCATACGCTTTTATTAGTTTCGATAAGTCTTTTTTTTTTTATGTTTTTTGTAACTGAACCTTTGGACTCGATTTTGTTTAACTTTAAGAGATCAGATTTAATTAGAAACGTTGTAGACTTATCAAGGACCGACGACATTAAAATGTTTTGATAAGTTTATTATCTCATCATGATTAGGATTCCCAGGATTAGTGATTAAAACACACAGCCTTTGAAAAGTGATTTTGATCGGGGCATCACTTTTTCCCTGGAGATCTATTTCTCCTCATAGACAATATTTAAGCTTCAAAGAAACATTTACAGACATCTTTCAGAACGAAAACAGTGATTTTTTTTAATATGTTTTTTAGATTAGTTTCACCTGTATAATTGTTTGCCTGCATGTTTGTTTCTTTGTTTGTAACTGACTCTTTGGGCTCGATTTTGCCGTACTTTTAGTGATCCGATTTAATTGAAACGTTGTAGACTTATCAAGGACCGACGACACTAAAATATTTTGATAAGTTTATTATCTCATCATGATTAGGATCGCCAGGATTAGCGTTTTTATTTTTTAACTTATGAAAGCAATTTAACCCATGTAGAATGAAAGTATTCAGTAAAGACATTCAAACCTACGTGGGACACGGCACAGCAGGTACGCTCTTGACTATGGATCAGGAGATTCCCTGCTCGAATCCTGGCTGGCTCGAACTCCTGGCATTTAACCTTTGTTTTACACACAATTAAATTATTGTAAGAACTATAGTTCCAATCCTCCGTACTTTTTTTCCTCATTTAAATATTTCAGTTTAAAAACACTAAAAAACATGCTTTTAGAGTTAATCAAATTAAAAAATAAATTAAAGTTTAAAAAACGTGTTAATCAAACTAAAAAGTAAGAATAAAATGATTGACGAAAAATGAATGTCACTGTTCTAAAAACGTGGGGTGCTCGATATAAATCCTCATAAATTTTTCCTAGTTTCATTCCGAAATGCAGAGTTAGCTTAAAAATGTCATACATTCAGCAATTAGTGTTTTATTGTTAATTAGTGTTTTGAAATGTGTTTCATTTCTCTAATTAAATTACGGTAAACCTTTTTTAGGGACTTGCATGAAAGAGAAAGAAATTACGTACCCTCTGCAGTAAAGAAAAATAATTTCTTAATCAAGCAAGAAGCGTTAATCTAAAAAAAAATTGGGATGCCTCATAGAAATATCACATTTAGTAGTATAATGAAATGAATTAAATTTAGTCTTTCGATATCATAAATGGGAGGGGAGGTTAAGATTCTGAGTGAGTAATTTGATTATCGAAATGCTTGCCGTTATTTTTAACTGTTTCTTTCATGTAGTTTCCCAGAAAGGACTTCTGCAGCTAATTTCAGACGATAAGCAAAGTAAAAAGTGTTGACTGGTTATTTAAAAAGGGCAACACAAATGTTTTAAGGAATAAGGAACACATACATTGGAACTGAGAGGAAAGCTGACAGAGACATAACCTGAGGAGAAATTTAAAAATGATTGAATTATAATAAATGAAAGTAAATTTCAATCCAAATCGATAACGACCGGAAAAGTTCCGCGAGGCAGATTGTGAACGGAGAACACAGAAAAACTGCGCTTATATGTTATAAGATATTTAACATAAGTTTTAAAAATGTGTTAATATAAATAACAGATTGTTTGAGATAGAGTTTGAAAATTTGATTTAAGATCAGAAATTAGAACAAAAAAAGCGCATGAATTGATCAGAAAATGGATGGAACACTACGATTTAGAACGAAAAAATCCAGTTATCCAAAATCCAGTGATAATGATAGAAGTATATATGTTAAGAAAAATATGGGAAAAAAATTTGATGCTTGAATGCAGAACACTTCTGTAAATCATCCATCGGTAGCAGAAAGAGAGCCGGACCCATTTGTGAGATCAGTGGATTGAAATATCGGACCAAAAGTTCAATACCGGTATTCGGTATTTTTTTAGATCTTAATACCGGGATATCGGTTTTAATACCGGTAGTAGAAATTTTAGAAAAAAAGAAAACACATGTGTTTTTTTAATTTTATTTGCCAGTTTTATTAGAGAATGTACATATCCCAAAAAATTTATAACTTTTTTTAACAGTTTATGTCACAAAAAATAAAGGAACATCATGTATATATTAAGAATGTATATATCACAAAAAAAATAGAATCACAAAAAACAATTTTGTAAAGGAACATCTTATTTATTTAAATCCCAAAAAATACAAATTTGTGTAATCAAATATCACTATTCAGTCTGTGGTACTATTACAAATTTCTGAAATGTGATCTTAAAAACATAATGCATCAATTGTACTGTCATTAAGCCTGGAACGTAATTTTGTGCAAAAATTACCAGCTGTCGAAAACACTCTTTCGGCATCTACGCTAGTTGATTGTACTGTTAGCAATGCGCGATATGCTACTTTTTCCTCTAATTCGCTCATCTTCAAATAAATCTGTTTCTCGTCGGATTGTTTGGGATATAGCTAATTTCTGTATTGTATTTTTGGTTTATATAGTTGAAATTTTTTTAGTTATCACCAAATCTAATTTTTATTCAAGAGACAATTCCTTTTCACTATCGACATTAGATCTTCGATAACTGTACCGAATTCTTCTGAAAGAGTTCAGAATTACTGAATAAGAATTCATAGATAAGAATAAGAATTTCCCAGATAAGAATTCTTTCACAGATAAAAATTCTATATTTCTAGTAAATACCAAAAAAAAAACGGTATTTAAACTTGTGAATACCGGTATTACAAAACGGTATACCGGTATTGCAATCCCTAGTGTATTTCAAATTCTGCAAAATAAATAACTATTCTCTCTAAATACCAACTAATCTGACCTCTTCAATGAAGATGAGACGTTCAAATTCTTTGTGTGTGTCTGAGTGTTCATATAAGTACAAAAAACAAATTTTAAAAATTGTATGGTGTTAGTAGATAATGACCATAATCTTTCTGAAAAAATTTGAGATGATTAAAAAAACTTCGTTAAGCAAACGGATGCACGGAATAAAAAAAAAAAAAATGAAAGCAATTAAGTAATAAGATTATTGGAGTACAGTTCCTAAAGAACTAAAATCATTATTTAATTCCATCCGAAGTCATTGTAAATCTAAAATCCCAGCAATACACTTTTGAACAAAATACTAATGAAAATCATTCAAAAACAAAAATATTTACTTTTTTACAGTGTAGAGTCCAAAGTTTTTGTTCTAATGCAGCTGGCAAACGCTTAGACAGTTATCTAAGATGCCTTAACGACCAATTCGTTAAAACATATTCTTTGGCCTCTCATTACATTCAATTGTAAATTTTGTTGAAAAATAGTGTCCAAAAATTTATTGTGTGTGCTTATGTTATTTTGAGAGATATAATTATGGTATGTGTTGAAATAATAAAATCAGACATTTTTATTATATAATGTGTAAGACATTTTCTATAAAATAGAATGAAACATTCCTTTAAATATCTAGTGTAAAACTTTGAATATGTGATGACAATTGTTTAGTGATTGCTTATTGACTATTGCTATTTTCCATTTTTATTAACAATATACACTAATACTTTAATTTTTCTTGGCTTTTGAATGTTAAAAATTTTTTCCGTGTTTCAGCTTGCAATTGCGGAGCAGGTTCCAATTGCACTTTCACATGCAATGGTTGGTTTTGCTTTAGCTAACCGACAAAAAAATGCATCTGCAAAGAAGGATATGAAGACATGTCTGGGACGTGTGTTGGTATGTTGTACACTGTTATCGTCATCAATTTTTTAAACTATAAGATCGTTGTAACGTACTTAAAATAAACTAAACTAAAATTTATTGAAATATTTATATGAAATGTAATGCAAATATTTGATATTTTAAAATTTCTTGTTTGGCAAAATTAATTTTTTAATGCAAGAAGTTTATCTATTTTTTTGTATAATTAGTGTCCATCGGCATCTGTTGGATAAACTGCATAAAAAAATCTAAAATAAAATAATTCATTAAAGTCTAATCTTTCAGGTTGTTTCTACAAGATAGAGTAAGAGATCAATTTGGACATAATTATTCAACATTCTACACATAGCTTCATTGTATTATTGCATAATATTTAAGATTTCTATTTTTAGAATTTTTACAACTCTATTTTCTGTAGATAGTTCTTTAATTTTTTAAAAGCTTAAAAATTTCCATCCATCGTTTCATTAATTTTATTGAAAATTATATGTAAACAAATTTATGAAATTCTTTTATTAATAAACAGACATAGACATATTTTGTATTTCTTAAAAAACAAGTACATAGTTTTAAAATAAATTTTTTACCTGTATTGAGTTGTTCTAAATGACACATTTCTTTAATATTTTATGAATAATATTTTAACATTTTTCGAAAATGACAATTGAATTATTATTGGCTTTTTTTTGGAATAAATATAACTCATTTCATAAATTTTTATGATTTATTTATATTTTTAAAAATGAATTTTTCAAATGCACTACACTTCTAAATTTATATACTATGATTACTTTTTGCTGTTAAAACATAATTTAATTTTATTTCGTAAATCAAAAACAAAAAATTAATTATTTCAGAATATTTAACTAACCTGACAAATCTAATCTTAAGATTCTTTTGAAATACACAAATATTTCATAATTTTATAAATAATACTCAATCAAATTTAGGAGGAATAAAAAGGGTAACAAGGAACTATGTGACATATTCGAAAGAAACGAAAATAACTGTATTAATAATAATATTCATATTTTTATGAAACGTATTGTCAATTATATTCATTCATTTATTTTAAAATCGATTTTATTTGTAGATTTTCAATTTTGGCCATAGTTGGCTAATTAACGTTCTTCAAGCATTCACTAAAATTTATATTAAAAATTTATTATAAAATACCAATTTAATCACTACCACTACACCACACCACATCAATGTGCCTAGAGCTGAGTTGCCCCTATACAATTTGGAAATGATATGGGTGAAATGAATGGATGCAAGATAGAGGCGGAACGACTTTGCATAATTCACTTTTGAAGGTACAGAAGATGAACAATGAGGAACATTCTTACAAATTAAAATGTCAAAAATTTTTAAATTTAAAAAAAAGGGTGAAATATGAAATTCGAAAGTACATAAATACATTATGTAATATATTAGAACATTTTTAAAGCAATGTAATTAAAAAAAACACTAGATACGAGAATATACAAATCAGAGAGCTGGAGGAATATTCAGCAAAGCAAATATTATTATACAAATTAGAAAAAGAGTAATAGCTAATAAATAAATAGGCAGTAAAAACAGTTGCAAAATTATGAATAATGGAAATAAATAAGGCAGAAAGATATTACATAAGAGATAATATGCAAGGCACATAACTAGATAATTGGTATTCACATAAAAATTAGGAATGTGAAAATTAGTATCTTCAAATTTAGTACACCCTAGAATTACGCTCATATTGTATACACCCACTTAAATTATATATATTATAATGTAAAATTTCCTTAGATACATAAGCAAGCATAAATTGTTTTGTAAAACAAATCACCTTAAATATGCAAACATAGTACGGTTAAGTTGCCTTAAATATATACATAAGCAAAAATTATTTTATGAGGCTAATTACCTTAAATAATACGCAATCATAAATTATTTTATACAGCGAATTACCTTAAATATCCAAACACAATATATACACACACGTAGATTTTTTAAAGAGTAAAATTACTTTAAATATACACCCAAAATATATATGCGCACATTTAAATTATTGTAAGAAGAAAATTATAAGTATACACATAAGATGAGTAAACACATGTCAATTGTTTCGTAAAGAAAAATTACTCTGTTTATAAATACATTCACACACATAGAGCAAAAAAAATAAATAAATCAATAAAAATAAAAAAGAAGCCGATTACATTATACAAAAGGACGGTTTGACACTTTGTCTAGGATAATTAAGTTTTATTTTCAGAAATAAAGTTTGTCATGTTTCGGATTTTGAGTCGAGACACTTTGCATTTTAAGATGTTAATATTCTTCCATTGAATTGTATTGGCTTCGGAAGGTTACTTCATATGCCAGGATAATGTAAGTGGCCAGGAGGTAGAATAGTGAAGAGGATTACCCACATTTCCAGAAGAACAAAAGTCTTGTGTCCCTCAGATGGAATCGTTGTAGGGAAGAAGGAAATAGACCATGCCCTGTAAAAAACATGGCTTTCTCTCTTGTCAATCCAGTAGATGCTGACACTTTTTCAATAATTTGATGAACAGGTCGACCCGTTAATCTTTCGTCCCACTGTTTTTGCCATTTTGAAAGGAGGTGATTATTTAATATGCCAGTTCTGAAAAGTGACTTTTTATTTGAATTGGCAGGCCATTTGATATGCATTTCTTGGCAAGCTCATCAGCGGTTTCATTGCCGAGATGTTCGATGTGTGTTTTGATCCATCCCAATTTTATCAGTTTATTGGAGTGGAGTGAACACTGGATTTCCCTTGAGAGTGGATGGGGTGTAAAATAATTTAAAATGGCTAGTAGTCCAGAGAGGCTATCGGATCATATTTTTAACACGTTTTCTTGTTGTGGATACATGTCGAATTGCTTCGCGGATGGCTAATAACTCTGCTTGAAACCAATTTGATCAAATTCTTCAAAACAGATACATGTTGTTGTTATCGTGTCCATGGATTTAAAATATAATTATCAAAGTTAGATCAAGCAAAAGTCTTCCCGATAGTGGCCGCTAGCAATGGCGCCGCTTCACTATACAGTACTTCTCTTAAGCTGGCCTATTGGCACCATACCCAATTGCAAAACATGGGGAGTGAGTGTTGGACATTATAGAATGTGCTTAGGTGTTAGGAAAGCGTTGGGGCAATTTCTGCAGGGGATGTATTCCCTGGTCTTGTCTTTGGAGAATCTTCATCCCTCTGTAATGATTAGTTCTGAGTCTGCTAATAACTGATGTCAACTTCCTAGGGCAGTTGAAGTTCGTGATTAGTGGCTTCTTAAAGTTATGAGAAATTAGTCGGCTTTTGGCAACTGTGTTATTATGTGCAAGTGTGATGGTAGTCCTGGCTTCTTTGGCTAAAGAGTCAGCGCATTCGTTGCCCTCAATGTTGACATGTGCAGGAATCCATTGAAGATGACATGATTTGCCTCTACAGTGTAGAGTCTCAAGCGCAACATTTATCGCAGAAGTGATGTTAATATCTCCATTTTTAATTGCTTTCAGAGCCAATTTGCAATAAAAAAAAATCACTAACCCGTCAGTGAGGCCTGAGATATTGGGGTCATTTAGATATAAAGCAACAACCTCTTTGATTGCTATGAGCTCGCTGGTGAAGTTTGAATCTATCAGGTCTGTGTTCACATTAAGATGGTATTTACTTCCATTTGGAAGTAGAAAGAAGATGCCTGCACCTCCCTTATTGAAGAATTTGTCAGGGGTTCCATCGGTGTATGCTATTGCAAGATTATCTTGTGAGAACTTATCTATGGTGTCAAGGCCATTTGGTTTGAGAATGTTGGAGTCTTCTTTTTTTGAACAAGGTTGCAATAGGTTCAAACCAAACTTAGTTTCAAAAACAGATACATAAAAAATATGAAAGAACGATAATCCAAAATTAGTTAAGATTTCCATGATTCTTTAAGTCTGGGTAAACTGTAGGATATGACATAAATTTTATTCTAATTATTTAAAAAAAATTACTAATTTTAAATTCCTTCTACGATAACCTATAAACGAAAAATATAATGAAAAGCATACTTTCATTTTCCAACGAAATGACACAGCTCGTTATTTATGGTATCCATGACGATATAGATTTATTTAAAATTTCATTAAAAGGACAATTTTATATTGAAATTTTTTGTTAGCAATTAAATATTCACCTCAAAAATTTTTTTGTGTGTATAACAGCATTGATGAAAAATTAAAATATTAAAATTAATAAATTTCGATTTTAAAATAGAACAATATATTAAAAAATAAATAATAAAATTAAGTAAAATATTATTTTGTATATAAAAATAATCTTTGTTTTAAATTAATAAATAAACATTTTTGTGATTGCTGATTATCATAGCATAAACATAGAGAGAATCAAAATACTTGGTGGTAATTTTCCAGGTTTTCTTCCATATGTAACGCACATGCTAGAAAGTTAACAATGCTCACACCATCATAACCAACAGTGGCTTGATTATTGCATGAATAAATGGGACACGTGGTCTTCCGGCAAACGAGACAAAGGAGAAAAACTTTGCACACAGACACACAATTAAAAAACCCAAAATATACTGTGATGAAATGAACTAGAAAAATGTCCACTTTGAATGACAAAATCCACAACAGTATCCGTTGCACGCATGTACAATGAAATCATCTTAGCATTCGCTATGCATAAACACTTAAAAGGGTATCATATTAAGTCTGCTTAAAAAACGGAAGTAATAAAATACTCATTACTGCAGCAATATTGACGAAAATTTAATAAACACAAATATCAAAAGGTTGAACGGCAAGAACTGCGAAAAAGAACTTACAAATTTATACAAAGCAGGACATAAAATATGTTTCTCAGAAAATCCGTAAAACCCGATTGAAAATACTGAAACCAAAAGAAAGAATTCGCAAACGAAGTACTAGTATTTGCATTTATAAAAATCTAAAAGAAATTATAAAATCACGAAGATACTTTTATTAGTTAATACGTACCCTTAAGATATTATAAACAATGTTATACTACTGTGTCCAAAAAGTAAGACCAATTTTCAATTTAAAATTCCCGAGGCTTATGCTAATTTCAATTTTTTTTTAGGTTGCTGGCCCTGTCCTTGACATCTGTGTGAAATTTGACGTCAAAATATTCATTAATGTTTCAGTTACGCTTGTCTTTGCGAGACGCTAAAATTGATTGCGACGATTTTTGAAATGTCTGAATTCATTGTGCAAAGAAAATGTTTTGTTTGCAGAAACGTATAGAATGTTACATAACGCATTCTGTGAGCATTCCTATATCGGAAAGAAATGTTTAGAAGTGGTATAAACAGTTCAAAGAAGGCAGAGTCGGTCAATTGCATTTTGGGACTCAAACGCCTCAAATCTCGATTGGTACCGAAAACACTGAATTTGCCAGCTCACACTGCATTGATTCTTCGTGATTTTTTCGCCAAAAAAGATACCCATATCGATCCACAACCACCGTATTCTCACCGCGCGACTTCTGGCTATTCCCTAAAGTCAAAAGACCACTCCGGGGACACCGTTTTGAGTCAATTGAGGAGATTCAATGCAAATCGCAGCGCGCTTTGAATGCCCTCCCTGCCGATGAGTTTTTGGCATGCATTGAGGATTGGGATAAAAGTTGGCGTAAGTGCATTGTGTCCGGAGGGGATAACTTTGAAGGCGTTGAAATAAATTTGGAAGAATAAATAAAGAGTTTTTGAAAAAAAAAAAAAAAATAATTGGTCTTCCTTTTTGGGCACAGTAGTATCCGCTCAGTAGATGGCCGGATCTATATTGAAGACGTCTCTAACGAAATATTTCGGTAACATGCATTAGACAGATAACCTTCCGTACATTTTGTAATGTAGAGGGTTGAAGAAAAAAATTGGCAGTGGAGTCTGTTTTATAAAGCAAGAATCGAGTCAACTACCACCATTCCTCCCAACATTTCTGTGAACTTGTAAGCTGTCTCGCTATTTCCATTTTGTTTCATTTGTACATAAAATAGTGGCATGGGTCCTTTAGTGGGAAATTTCGACAATTTAAGGATTTTGTGGACTACCAGGCCAGCATGAGTTAGCTGCACCTCGATGTCTTTTGTGTCGATGTTAGCTGGGAGCTCTCTGATCACAACTTTCACTGACATATCTTATTTAAGCATCGATCCTTTGTAGTCAAGACAGGTTTCGTCCATATACTTGGTATTTCTTCAAAAGTCATTATCATAGGAAAGTTGGACTAAATTGACCGGTGAAATTGGCCTAGACGCTGGGAACTTCATTTCTTAATATAGATAAGATGACCTCCCATATACTTGTGGGTTGGAAAA